>JARHVA010000351.1:5885000-5897703 GCA_037957365.1 Torreya grandis | reverse complement strand
TCTAAAGAGAGAATTAAGGCACTTACTTGGAGTGGGTCTAGCAAAGATGGAAAGATAATATTTTTATAATCCAAGTTATCAGTTTGGGGAATAGGGTACAAAATTTAGGTTTTCTACCTATCATCTCTTGTAAAAGACACAATAGATGTTGGTTGATTTGTGATACACTAGGCTATAAACAAACCTAATTGGGTCAGTTGAATAGATTGTTGTGCACCTTGATTAAAAATAGGGACTCCTATAGTTTTCTTGAATGGAATTTCTTATCCCTAATAGCTCTTGTCAAAATTTAAGAAGGAACATAAATAGGACCTATAAAAATTATTATATGAGTTTGTGGATATAGTGTTTTAGTACTATCCAAATATTTTTAAAATTAATCAAAATAAGTGGCAATAGGCAATATAGAAGGTAAACTTGAAATAACAATAATATTAGGGACACCTTATGATTTTAACATTTATATTACTGCATTACCTTTTAGTCTATTAGGATTATGACCTTGGCCTTTTTAATCTTTTCCTCCTCATCCTCTTCAATTGCTTCTCCTTTCTCCACAAATCTATGTTGTGACAATACATCAATAGTTGAACTCACATGTGTCTCAAATATTTGAGGAAGGTTCTTAGGAGCTATTTTCTTCTTATAGACCTTGATTCTTATCATATCAATTGAAGGAGTGGCCTAAGAAGTAGTATCAAATGAAACATCTACCTCTAAAGTTGCAGACACGATACTTATAGAAGGAGGAATGAAGTGTGAAGAGTTAGAGGAATCAATATTAATTGGCTCCTTTGATCCTTGAAGATAACTTGTTCTAGTAAGGGCCTCCCTCAAATCTTATTTTTGCTTCATGGTCACCATAGAATCTTTGGATGTAGGTTGGGAAGGTTCCCTTCTAGTTGAACTAGCTGAGAGAGCTATGAGGATGAATAATTGGTTGAATCTCATCCACCTATAGGTGAGATTTGATTTTGATCCTAGATAATATTAAGTGATGGGTCCTTCTAGATTACCCTCATAAAGTTCTCTATATAGCAGTCATATGCATCATGGTCAAAACCTCAACATCATCCTTGGAACTCAGGAGGATGAATTCATGCTTATAGGGCACATGCCTGTATGGGATGCCTAGGATAGTGACATGCTTATGAATTATTCCTCTTGGGTCCCAATCCTAGTTTGGTAGATATGCCAGTGAATACAACTCCTTATGCCTCCAACATCACCAAAGTGCTTCATGTTGCTGTAATTAATTTAGCTTAAAATCAAAGAATATCCATGGAAAAGGCCTTTGTGCTTCTTTCAAATATCTTCATCTATGATCCACCAAAGATGATATGTCATTTCCTATTCCACAAGATTATCTAGAACACATTTGGTCAAGCACAAATCATTATCACTAGATAGTCAGGATAAAGCAAATAGTCTCTCCTTGGCCATATTGTATTCTTGATAGGATATGAGACTCAAGTCAGTGGTTCCTCATGGCTGACCCTCCAGACTTATTTATATACCTTATTATCAACTTGAATAATAGTTCACATGTAAGAGTAAATGTGTAAGAAGGAATAAAAATTACATACCTTGTTCTTTATGAAGTTTGGGGTTGGGCTCCATAGTGATCCATTATGCACATAGACTGCAGCCCATATAACATCCATAAATTAAGACATCATGAATAAGTGACCACTGACTAGCCTATTATCCTTTTAATCATTTGATCATTGATTTTGATACTAATGATCCCACCCAAGGCAAAAGCTAATTTTAGTGTTAGCAATAGGTCTAGTAGTGGAATCCACTCAAGTTGAAGATAATGGATGCTAACACACCCATAAAATCTATTCATCAAAGCTATCGTAATGTTAATTCATATTATAAACTTGTGATTGACACTAGAGAAGTGTCTTTAAGGCTTACCTTCTCTCCTATTATTATCCAACTTCTCAACATAACTTCAATGGTGTTGTTCTTCCTCTACAATGTGATTCTCATCCCATCATATTCAACATTTTTAAGGGGAATATATAGGTCTCTTTGCAAATCATCCCCTAAAATATAGGACATGATCATGCTTTTGTGTACATGATGCAGTAATCCATCAGATACCTTGCTTATGAAGTATAAATCCCAAAGTATGTCAATATAAGGCATCAATTTAGGATTTGTTATTGTAAAATGCAACTATTAACATTTCAAGGGTATCAAATCCACCAATAATTATTTTTATTCAACTATTATTATTTTTCTTACATGAGTGGGAAAAAATGTTCTCTAGGTGTTCCATACAGATATGTAATTTGCATAGTTATTGTCTAGCATAATAAAGTCAAAGATTATATCTATATATTCAATCAAATTTTTAATGGAGATTTTTTATGGTAGACGAGATACTTTGGATGCCATAGATGATGAATCCATTTATTATTTGTATTTTACTTATGTAATTCATGCAAAAATTCATATGATAGTTTGATGGAAGCAATTTGTAAGCAATCACAAAAAACTAGGGTTTTTAGCTCTTCATGGAATGCAAGTTTGCTCAAGATCTTTGGTAATAAATAAGGGATATATTTATTTATAATTTGATTATATAGCTCAATTATGTCTACTTTAATTCTAGTTCATGAACCATTAATGTCCAACTGCTTCAAGCTTGTTTTACTTATTTTATTTGAGTTTGGAAACTTACTTTGACATGTATGCCACATAGACTTCTTATGCATTTGAAAAATGTCATGATTTCATCCTAAGACAAGTGTCACTCAATCATTATCTATATTTTGATGTATTTGTACCATGCAACATGATCTCAAAAGACATGTGTTGTAACCTTTGTCAAATTTCATTTAACCAAATCATGCGATGCCTTGGATTCGTGAAAGGTAAAGACTCACGTATTTCACATGTTATAAATTTTACCAAAATAATATTTTTAAATTTTCCACAAATACATGAAGATAAAATTAGTGAATACCAAAACATTTGAATATGCAAAGACCAATTAGAGTAACATTGAAATCTATGAAGACCAAAATAACAAGAACTTGAAAGTCATGTAGTTTGAATGTTATAAAATGCCAAAATATATGATGTGTAAAAGTTATAATAATGAAATGTCATGAATAATTGAATCCATAAAAACCAAAATTTACAAATACTAAAAGTGGTAAAAGTTATGAATATCAAAATCTTTGAAGTTTAAAAAGACATGAAAGCCAAATCGGCAAGGACCAAAACACATGATTTTTGGGCTGTAATCATCTTGAAAATTCAAAGAAAATCTACATATGTCTAACAAATATTAAATCTATTAATATTTTATCCAAAATAAATCACACAAAGTGGGAAAAATACTGATGTGGGGAAAATAAAAATTATATTAACATAGATTAATGAATTTAACAAGAATCATCAACACAGGGATTAAATACCCATATGATCACCAATGCAAAGTATTTTCAAATTAGAAACTAGGATTTAAGATAATAATGGGACCCTATTGGAAAAATAATTGAGAGTGGGGTGTGTTGAGTACCACAAATTGTGACTTATAGGGGAATTACCTTCGAGTATTCGAGAACCCATAATCTCTAGTTTCATAACTACAGATCAAACATAAATCATACCAAAAAATAATAATTAAACCAAAAACATGAAAGAGGCTTTAAAAAATTAATGCAATATAATAACCTTGATCAAACCTTGGATTTATGTGAGAGAAATTGATGTTCTTTTACCCTTGTTGCAAATATTTTAGTAAAAAATAAGAATAAACTGTATGTTTCATTCTAGCTTTTTCTTAAATCATATTAAAATAAGGGAAACTTAGGCATCATTCTAATGCCATTCAGGCATTCATAGACCTACCGGAGATACCTTTGATTCCCCCCTTTCTCTTTCCATAAGTTTTCATGACGTGTGATACTTGATCTTATGTCATCAGGTGAGTATTTTATTATCATATGTTTCCTTGGATTTATTAAATCATTATTTAGGATGCATTGGTCATTTTCTTCTTATTTTTTTTAAGAATATGAAGAGAATAAGGGGGGTGGAAACACTGTGAGATAGTATGAATGTGAAAAGTGTGTTTGATCCAAATAAATGAAAAGGATTTCTAAATTTTTATGAAGTTATGAGAGTATCATTTACATACATGAAAAAAAATCAATTATAATATAACCTTAGTTTAGTTCTCATTGCATACCTAAATTTTGAAAATCTCAAACACAAAGGTGTAAAACCTATAAATTAACCAATTGTGTGTTTCATATATGCTCTACCTACACTTTTTATCCATGTTTGAATTGTCCTCATAGACTCAATATACAAGATTAAGCATGCATGAGAAGCATAATGAATTCTATATTAGATTGTTTATAATAGGAGAAGTCAATCAAATTATCATGTAACAAAAAATGTATACTCTAGAAAATAGGGAACTAATCTAAGGTAATAAGATGTTGAAAGCACATAAAAATATAGAAATCATGAGAACTACCCTAATGAAATTAAATAATAAGAAATATGAAACCTAGCTAGGAAAGCAATGAACCTATTCTAATCATTACTCTATTGTAACATTCATTGTCATTCAGGGACATTTCTAGATGGTAAAACCATGAAGTAGTGCTTCAAAAAATGCCTATTGACTGGATATGTTGGTTTATTACCTTGAAGGTCCTTTAAATGGAAAATGTTATTGCCCAAGATCTCTAATATATGATTAGGCTTGATCTATAAGGGGGTGAACTTATTGTGATGTCATTTATTCTCATGGGATTGTCAGGGGAGAAAAACACCTACAACAATCAATGTGCTCTGATACTAACTGTCAGGTGACCCCTTATCGAACAGAAGCACAATTGATTACTTTCTTATAAGCAATTAAACATGGAATTATACCAGAATGATAAAGTAACTAGAAACTTGAGACAGCAAAGAATTTGAGAGACAATACACACTCTTGTATTAAATATTACTAGAAGAAAATACAATAAGGAAGATGCCACTTCTTCCTCCACCTCAAAGGCTTGCCACACCTCAAGACCTTCTTCCCTCTCTCTCTAGCTCAACACAACAACTCTATAACCTGAGTTATTATCCCTCCTTGAATGCTTCAGCTGATCTCCTTGACCTTACACCTGTAGATTTCCTTGACCTTGCTTGCTTCAATGCTTTTACTTGCCTTCTTGATACTTACAATGCATGCCTTATGGGTCTATAAATAAGATCCCATGCTTACAAAAATAGAACTCTAGTTACAATAATTAGACATAGAGCTCGTGACTATAATTAGTCATTTGACATGCAAACACTCGCTTCACTTAACTAACTGTTCGTCAATAGCAATTCTGGAAATACACAGGCGACCCACACTAGTCCCTGCTTGTCTGGTGCTGCCGACGTCGGTCGACTATCTGCCATCACCGGTCTCCTTCTCCACTGCATCTGATTGACATCAGTCATACTACCGACGCCGGTGCCTCTGGTTCTTCAGCATCCTCTTCTTGTGTCTGCAAATAGTTGAAGCTTTTAGCTCCACACCTTAACAATCTCCCACTTGGAGATAAACAACTACAACTTGTACCTATACCTGTACACCATCTATTTTGTTCCTTAGGCTCTGTATCCCTCTTCAAAGTCACTCTTGAAGACCAACCATCACGCAAACCTATGATGCTATGCCTGTCACTTATGCCACAAGAATTTTGTTGCTCTTAAATTCTCCATGACACACTTCTGAACCAACTCTACCCTTAGCTCAGAAAACTCCCTGTATATGAAACCCTACAACAAGTAACACAATATAGTAATAGGATAATGTAGCTAATATTATCCAACCTAGTAAAGATAAAATACAATGGTCAAACCTCCATTGTTCTGCAGCCTACTCAAGACCATATACCATAGCCTTCTATCTCATGTGTCCATCCACTCTCTTCTCTAAAATGGGAATCCATCCCTCTATCCAGTGCTTTCTTCTAGCTGACAACACTACCAACAATTACCTGTTTGGTTCTCCAAGGACTCACACTCCTCATCCATGCCAAGCTCCCATTGTTTCTGGATTCTACCTGCATTGCTTCTTCCATCTTCCTAGTTCATGACTATCAGTAAGCAATATAAAGAAGGTGAACAATGAATATGAGGTTCACATACCTTTTCTAACCTCCACATGGGTGTTTGAGACTTATTGATTCACCTAACATCCGTTCCAGTGACTGATATCAGCCATCTCCCAGTCTGCTACCGATCGATGTCGATTCCCTGCACTGACCCTGACTGCCGACGTCATTTCCCTGGTCGACGCCGGTGTCCCTCCTGCCGACGTTAGTCCTTATGACCGACGTCAGACTTCTCCCACCTGACCTACCGACCCTGCTAGTCTGTACATGACCGATGTCGATATCTGGATGACTGACATCAGTGCCAAGTGATCGACATCGATGTCTGTGTGTTCCTGTAAGTGATGAAGTTTTCATTCGTGAGCTCTTCTTGGATCAAACCTCTGTCCATGTTGCCCTGCTCAGATTTATTCAGCCCCTGTGACTGATCTCTGTCCTTCATCTCCTTCATAAACACCAAGGCTTCTTTGTTCTTGTCAAAAGCATCAAATTTCCTCTTTCTACAATGAACTGTATCTATGCTTTCCAAATTTGAACACATACCTTTTGAATCAAGAACTTCCATTCCCTTCCTATTCATGTGACCAAGCCTATTAGGCCACATCTTCGAATCTACACCAGAAGTAGAATCAGTAATACAAGTAGACAGATAAAGAGTATCTACTTTCTTACCTCTTGCTAGAACAAGTGCTCCCTTGGTAACCTTCCAAGAATCCACTGTGAGGGTTATTGTGCATCCCTCATCACCCAACCTTCCAACAAAAATCAAACTCTGCTTCAGAATTGGAACATGCATGACCTCTTTCAACACCCATGTGTTGTCAATCTGCAATCTCAGCTGCACTTTCCCTTTGCCAACTATCTGACAAGGCAAACCATCCCCTAAATAGAGCACTCCAAAATCTCCCTATTCATACTCATAAAACAAATCTCTATTTGGGGATGCATGAAAAGATGAACCAGAATCTAAAATCCATGATCCTACCTGACTATCCGAAGAAAGTATGAGAGCTTCCTGCATCACAATATTTGCATCTTTTGCTTCTTCAATACCTGCATGTTGATTCTCTTTATCTCTCAACCAACACTCCTTCTTTGTATGTCCTTTCTTTCCACAAAACTAGCAGGTAATACCTTTGGACTCGGATCTCCTTCCCGACCTTGATTTCCCTTGCTTAATCTTCTCCCTTTGCCTTCCCCTTCTTTCTGCACTTAGAGCATTCCCTGATGATTCACCTGTGCTTCTCTTACGTATTTCTTCATTCAAGATCACACTCACAACATCATCAACTTTTAAGATTTTAAAAGCAGATGCAGAATTACTTACTACCATAACCATACTGTCCCAACTTTCAGGTAAAGAACATAAAATCAAGAGAGCCTTTACCTCATCATCAAAAACAATATTGACTGAAGCTAGTTGGTTTACCAAACCATGGAAATCACTGAGATGAGTATGTACTAATCCACCTTCCTACATTTGCAAAGTAAATAGCTGCTTCATAAGATATACCTTATTAGAAGTCGAGGGCTTTTCGTATAAATTCACCAAGGACTTTATCAACTCTTTCATTGTCTTGCACTGTGATAAGCTGGAAATCACAGATGATGCAAGGCTCAACCTTATGGAACTGAGAGCCTTCCGATCAAGAACATTCCATTCTTCATCCTTCATATCTGTGGGCTTGCATGCAACCCCACCCAATGGTAAGTACAAATCCTTCTGATACAGATAGTCCTCAATCTGCATCCTCCAATGTTGATAATTCTTGTCGTTAAACTTCTCCATTTGTAGCCTACTTTCTTCTGCCATTGCTGAACTCCCACTCAATCAGAAAACCCTGTGAATGACCTGTAAACAAAAAACAATACCCTGCTTCCTGCAAACCATAGCTCTGATACCACTTGTCAGGGGAGAAAAACACCTACAACAATCAATATGCTCTGATACTAACTATTAGGTGACCCCTTATCCAATGTAAGCACAATTGATTACTTTCTTATAAGCAATTAAACACGGAATTATACCAGAATGATAAAGTAACTAGAAACTTGAGACAGCAAAGAATTTGAGAGACAATACACACTCTTGTATTAAATATTACTAGAAGAAAATACAATAAGGAAGATGCCACTTCTTCCTCCACCTCAAAGGCTTGCCACACCTCAAGACCTTCTTCCCTCTCTCTCTTGCTCAACACAACAACTCTATAACCTGAGTTATTATCCCTCCTTGAATGCTTCAGCTGATCTCCTTGACCTTACACCTGTAGATCTCCTTGACCTTGCTTGCTTCAATGCTTTTACTTGCCTTCTTGATACTTACAATACATGCCTTATGGGTCTATAAATAAGATCCCATGCTTACAAAAATAGAACTCTAGTTACAATAATTAGACACGCAGCTCGTGACTATAATTAGTCATTTGACATGCAGACACTCGCTTCACTTAACTAATTGTTCGTCAACAGTAGTTCTGGAAATACACAGGCGACCGACGTTGGTCCCTGCTTGTCTGGTGCTGCTGACGTCGACCGACTATTTGCCGTCGTCGGTCTCCTCCACTGCATCTGACCGACGTCGGTCATACTGTCGATGCCGATGCCTCTGGTTCTTTAGCATCCTCTTCTTGTGTCTACAAATAGTTGAAGCTTTTAGCTCCACACCTTAATAGGGATTTGTTCAATAAAAACACTAGAGAAAATATTATGAATCCTTTAGGTTTTTATCTTCTATCAAACACTTTTTTTGACTAGGTGTTGATACTCACTAAAATTGTACAAAGATTTTATCCTTGAATATTCCATCTCTATTATGTCAAACAATCAAGAATCCACTTTAGCATTAGGTTTTAAATGTTCCTAAATGAAAATATATGTTTTTAGTTTGAGCATAATTGAGAATATTAGTTGGCATCCATAAACTAGTAGGTATGGTGAAGCCTTAAGGGCTTGCTTGTATCATGTTAGGTTTACCCATAGTGCACAATTCAGTAGATGATGCCACTCTCTTCATTTATCTATATCTAAATTATTTATGCCTTTAATTATATTCTCATTGATAGATTCAACCAATATATTTTCCTACAGGTAATGATTGCATGATGATTTAATGGTAATTTTGTTTTCATGGGCCCTTTCAGTAAACTTAGTTGATTGGAATGCTAGCACATTTTCACAAAATAAATATATGGGTGTATTAAACCTTACTATGGTAATCTCTTTTAGGAAACTAATTACATCATATGCTCTCAAATTCCTCATTGTTATTACTTCGGTCCACCTAGTGTAGTAGTCCATATCTATAAGCACAAAATTATTGTCAACTGAGGAATTTAGATTGATGACATCAATGAAATCTAATCCTCACTCAATAAATGGTCTTCTTTCAATTATTTATTTCAATGTAATTACTACATGTACATATTTTTTTTCATAGACTTAGCATTCATGACATGTTATCACATGTTTGTGTACATCCTTAAAGACTGTTGGTAGTAATAGTCCATTTTGAAAATCTTATGTGTTTTGATGTTTCCATATAGATGACCATTACCTATCTTTTGATATAGATTCTCCATGATTTCATGAGCTTCTTATTATGATATTCATCTCAAATAGATACCTTCATAATATATTATATAGAGAATCCCCTTTAAAATCATGGAATGAGAAAATTTAAGCCTTAAGGATAATTTTTTTTCTATATTTAGTTCAAGAGGACAAGTACCTATAAGTAATTATTGAATAATATTAACATACTAGTCTCATATAGATACCTGGATCTCAAAGACTTTATCGATTTTGATTTGTGGATTAGGCTCAATCATATTTTAAATGATGTATTTCCTCTAACAATTTTCTTAGGTATGATTTCTATGTTGAATTCCTATAATTTTTCCATCCATTGGCCCTTATGTTCTAAATATTTTTTGTGCTAAAGTAATCTTAATAGTTGGATCATACATGATAGGAATAGTTTTATTCTTTAAAATGTAATTCCAAAATTTCTTTACTACTTTAAAAAGAGCATAAATATGTCATAGATTATTTAAGTTATAATTCTTTCATATTTATGATCATAAACACAATAAGTTGTTCACTTTCATCCCTTTATTGGATAATTAGAGAAACAATTATGTGCTCTAAAGGAAATGAATATAATAATAAATATATGTTTAACTCTAGATTGATCAACATTGGGGCCTGGGTAATGGTGTCCTTGATGTCTTAGAAATATTTTTAGACTTCTAGTTTCTATTCTACCTTTGTGTCTTGTTTGAGCATTGTATTTAAAGGCTTGAAAATATCTACAAAACCAAAGATAAAATTTCCTCACAAAATGGATATTACCAAAGAAAGACTTTATCTCTTTCTTACTTCTTGGGAATGTTATCATTGATATTCCTTGAATTCTATCTAGATCAATGGTGATCTCATCCTTGGTGATGATATGTCCCAATAATTTTCCTTTAGTGACATTGAATATGTTCTTCTTAGGGTTGAGTGAAATTCTAAGCCTTCCACATCTTTGAAAGATTGACTGTAATTGGCCTACATGGTTAGTTTTATTCTTTGAGAAAATAGTGAGATCATCCATATAAATGGTTATGTATTTACCTATCAATCCTTGAAATTCATGATCCATAATCCATTGAAAAGTGTTTCTTGCATTAATCAAGAAAAGGGATTCATTTTTTACACATAAGTACCCCACTTTGTGGTAAATGTAGTCTTCAATCTATCCTTGAATTCCACTAGTACCTAGTTATAATGTTGGAAACCATATAAGAATCACATAATTCCAAAACCACTTACTACCTAGATTACCTCATCTAGAGAAGGCATAGGGTAGTTGTATTTCTTAGAGGCTTTGTTTAGATTCTTAAATTTGACACACAATATTATTTCCCCATTCTTATTTCTAGCTAATACCAAATTGGAAACCAAGGTTTAGTCGTTGATGTGGAACACTATCCTAAAATTTAATAGTTTTTGTACTTTTTGGATAAAGGGTTCCAAGATTGGATTAACTGTCTTTTGTTTTTTTCTCAATGGCTTATGGTCTTGATTTAGTAGAATTTTATGTGTGATAACTCTCAGGTTAAAAAACTTTAAGTATTCCTTAAAAATATTATTTAATATTTGTGATTTTTGTTAAAATTTTATAATATTGAAAATAACATACCAATAAATGAAATTATTCATCAATTAGGCAAACCGTGAGTGTGATGCAATATGTTATTACAATGATCATCGTTGCTAAAATAAATAAAGCCAAGATCACTCATACAATGAATGCATGAGTTTAATGAGTTATGCAAGTCACAAATTACTCAAAGGAAAAATAGGGGAATCATACACAAACTATAAAATAATTGATGCATAAAAGGAGGCTGAAATTTCATGTAGACATAACCCATATTTCCTATTATAGGATTTTTTAAATATTTTTTAGAGGCCATACATAACCATTTGAGGGCTAAAATTGTAGTTTAATATTATTTTCAATTTTTCCTAAATTTAGAAATTGTTTCTTTTTGTAAGCAAACTTGAAATCTAGTGGAAATTAAACTGATAGGTTAATTTTAGTGTTTAATTTATTTTTTGGATATTTTTAAATATAAGCACATTTTCATGTAAAACTTACTAATAATAACAATTGCTAAAAATATTAAGTCAATTTTTATTTATTTTTAGAGATCCAAATTTTTCATGTCAACTCTAATTATAAGTTGAGACTTATTTATGCATGGTTTATAATTGTTTGAATCATTCAATATGAATCAATATTGTTTATTGTTTAAAATATTAGCCTATTGGATTTTCATTTGTATTTATAGTATTCAAGTTAAATATTTAGTATCAGATCAAGTACAAATCTTGGACATGTAAGAGATGATAAGAGGATGAGGAGGAATCACTCAGATGAATTATACTATGAAAGAGATGCAGAGACAAGTAGAACAATTTATTGATATTGTTAGGAATCAAATACAAAGGAGAGTAGAAGATGATGTATAAGATGATGTAAATCATGAAGAATAAATTCTACAAGAGTAACAACAAGAATAATTAACATCAATGTAAGAGAGGATGGTTATATATTTAGAATGAAGGAATAAAGGAATCAAAGTTGACATTCCATATTATGGTGGAATTTTAAAACCAAAGGAATCAATAGATTGGATAAACATCGTGGTGATGTTTTTCAAATGGATAACAATGAGAGAAGACAAGAAGGTAAAGTTTCCATGCTCAAAATTGAAGGGTCATGTAATGATTTTCTGGGATCATCTGTAGAAAGAAAGACAAAAAAAAGGTAAAGATAATATTAACTCATATAAAAATATGGTGAAAAAGTTGAGGGTGAAATTTTTTCTCATAGATTCTATAAAAACCCTCTATAAAATATTTTATAATTTAAGACAAAGGGATCATAGTATACAAGAGTATACATATGATTTTTACAATCTTTCCATACGAGTGGAGCATGATGAGACAAAAGATTAGATGTCTTCAAGTTATGTAAATGGTTTAAATTTTCATATTCAAAAAATATTTCAATT
>JARHVA010000351.1:4887500-5140000 GCA_037957365.1 Torreya grandis | reverse complement strand
CCGACGTCGATTCCTGCCTATTCGCCTGTGACCGTCGTCGGTCGACCCTACTGCCGACGTCGGCGCCTCTGCAACTGCAACTGACCGACGTCGGTCTCTCCTGACAGACGCCGGCATCTGTGTAGACCCGAACTTGTTTAAGTCTGCTCCTTGGTGAAGCTTTTAGCTCCACACCCTAACAATCTCCCACTTGGAGATAAACCAGCTGCACCAGTACCTATACAGCAACATCTTCTAGCTCCTCCATCTTCAACTCAATCATGAAGACCAATAGAAGTTGAATGAAGATTCAACTTCTCCTTCGTAACTGGCTTTGTTAGCATATCAACAAGATTCTTGTCTGTATGGATCTTCTCCAGCTTCAACTCACCATCTTCCAATACCTGCCGTATGAAATGGTACCTTAGCTGTATGTGCTTTGTTCTTGAATGAAAGGCCGAATTCTTGGCCAAATGGATTGCACTCTGACTGTCACTATGCAATCTGCAACTCTCATGCTCCCTACCAAGCTCATCCATGAACCGTGTCATCCATATCATCTCCTTGCTAGCTTCTGTGGCTGCAATATACTCTGCTTCTGTAGTTGACAAGGCAACAACCTTCTGCAACTTAGATATCCAGCTAACCACCGTTCCACCTACAGTAAAAACATAACCTGTAGTGCTTCTTCTGCCATCCAAATCCCCTGCCATATCTGAATCTACATAACCATGTAGAGAACTATCTGAACCTCCATAGCACAAATGCTTGCTGCTGGTTCCTCTCAGATATCTAAGGATCCATTGAACCGCTTTCCAATGTTCCTTACCTGGATTGGCCATATACTTACTTACTACTCCCACTGCTTGGGCAATATCCGGTCTAGTACACACCATTGCATACATCAAACTCCCTACTGTGGAAGAATATGGAACCTTACTCATGTACTCTACCTCATCATATGAATTAGGACATTGTTCTTTACTTAACTTAAAATGTCCAGCCAAAGGTGTGCTTACCGGTTTAGCATCCTACATATTGAACCGTTTCAACACCTTGTCCACATAATCTTCTTGAGACAATATCAACCTGTGATTTTTCCTGTCTCTCTTTATGCTCATACCAAGGATTTTCTTCGTTGCTCCCAAATCCTTCATAGCAAATGTTTGAGCTAACTTCACCTTAAGCTTAGAGATATCCTGCATGTGAGACCCTGCAACCAGCATGTCATCTACATACAACAATAGAATAATATATCTACCGTTATCAAATCTCTTGAAATATACACAATGGTCTGATTGACACCTACTGTAGCTGTGCTCAGTCATAAACCTGTCAAATTTTAAGTACCATTGCCTAGGACTGCATGTGAGACCCTGCAACCAGCATGTCATCTACATACAACAATAGAATAATATATCTACCGTTATCAAATCTCTTGAAATATACACAATGGTCTGATTGACACCTACTGTAGCTGTGCTCAGTCATAAACCTGTCAAATTTTAAGTACCATTGCCTAGGAGCTTGCTTGAGGCCATACAAGCTTTTCTTCAACCTGCACACTAACTTCTCCTTACCCTTGACCTCAAATCCTTCTGGCTATTCCATGTATATTTCCTCATCCAAATCTCCATGAAGAAACGTTGTCTTAACATCTAGCTTCTCGAGATGCAAATCCTCAAAAGCAACTAAAGACAATACAACCCTTATTGAAGTCATTTTAACAACTGGAGAAAAAATCTCACCAAAGTCAATACCTGGCTTTTGTGCAAATCCTTTTACCACTAATTTGGCCTTATATCGCATCTGTCCATTCTCACCTTCCTTCAACCTGTAGGTCCATCTGTTCTTCAGTGTTCTCTTACCAGCTGGCAGTTCAACCAAATCCCATGTTTGGTTCTCTCTTAAGGACTCCATCTCCTCAACCATGCCACGCTCCCACTTACTCCTGGACTCCACCTGTAATGCTTCTTCAAAACTCTCTGGTTCTCCACCATCGGTTAGCAATAAATAATATAAGGAAGGAGAATATCTAATTGGAGGCTTACTTACCCTTTCAGACCTCCTGATAGGTGTCTTGGACTCGTATTCAACACGTTGTCCACCCAAATTTTCTGACAGTGACCGACCTCGGTCACCTGTAGACCTGTTACTGGCCGACGCCGGTTCTTTCTGGCCGACGTCGGTGCCTGGTCTGCCGACGTCGGTCTCTGTATGACCGACATCGGTTTCTGTACTACCGACGCCGGTTCCTAACCTGCCGACGTCGGTCTCTGTGTTTTCCTGTAAGTGATTATTTCTTTTTCCCGCGAGCTCATTTTGGACCATAACTTCGTCCAGTTCACTATTGCTCTGCCCAAATTGATCTAGCTTCCTTATCTGATCACTGTACATGACTCTTTCGTTGAAAACAACATCACGACTCCTGATTACCTTGTTAGTTCTTAGATTCCAAAATCTGAAACCAAAATCATCTGAGCCATAGACAATAAATGTGCACCTCATAGACTTAGCATCAAGCTTCTTTCTATTTTCCTTATCTATGTGCACAAAGGCTTCACAACCAAAAAATTTGAGATATGAGAGATCTACCTTTTTACCTGTCCATGCCTCTTCTGGAATTCCACCATCCAGAGCTGTAGAGGGTCCTCTGTTAATCAGGTACACTGCGGTGTCAACTGCTTCTGCCCAAAACTCTAAGGGCAACCCTGCATGCAATCTCATACATCTTGCACGCTCCATGATAATTCTGTTCATCCTTTCAGCAATACCATTCTGCTGAGGTGTCCTTGAAACCATCCTTTGCCTTCAGATTCTGTGAGTGTAACAATACCAGTTAAACTTAAGACTGCAGAACTCACCGCCATTATCAGATCTCAAGCACTTTAATCTTCTGCCTATTTCATTCTCAACCATAGCTTTCCAAATCTTAAAAGTCTCAAAAACATCAGATTTCTTTTTAATACAGTAGATCCATACCTTTCTTGTGGTGTCATCTATGAATGTAACATAGTACCGTGATCCGCCAATAGAGGCTACCTGAGCCGGTCCCCACACGTCTGTGTGAACAATCTGCAACTTCTGCCTTTTTTTAGTAGACCCAGTCTTGAGAAAACTAACCCTTTTCTGTTTTCCAAATACACAATGCTCACAAAATTCTAGATCCATACTTTTCAAATCTGAAAGCATACCTTTAGACTTAAGAATTGACATCCCCTTCTCACTCATGTGGCCAAGCCTTGAGTGCCACAATTTAGCATCCACATCTGAAGTAGATAAAACTGAAGGAGATTTGTTAGTAACACAATTACACAAATAGAGAGTACCTTCTCTCTTACCTCTGGCCATAACAAGTGCACCCTTGGTCACCTTCCAAGAATCTGCTGTGAGAGTTATTGTACAACCCTCATCACCTAGCTTACCTGCAGAGATCAAATTTCTCTTCAAACTAGGAACATGCATCACATCTCTCAACACCCATGTGTTGCCATTCTGCATCTTCAGCTGCACTTTACCTTTGCCAGTAATCTTACAAGGCTCATCATCCCCTAAGTACACTATTCCAAAATCTCCATGGATATAGTCAATGAAATATTCCCTGTTAGGAGTAGCATGAAAAGATGCACCAGAATCTAATACCCAAGACTCTATATTATTATGCAGAGAGAAAATTAAAGCATCCTGTGCAATACCTGCAATCTTGGCTTCTTCCTTTCCTTCGTGCTGGTTGTCCTCCTTAGGCTTTGACCAACAATCTCTGCTTATGTGCCCCATCTTTCCACAATTCCAGCATTGTGGCTTCCTGCCATTTCTGGATTTAGATCTGCCTTTCCCCTTAGACTTGGATCTTGCTCTACCTTTCTTGCTCTTCTCTTTTTGCCTTCCCCTGCTCTCAAAACTTAAAGCGTTCCTGGATGCCTCTTCTGTGCTTTTCCTGCGTATTTCCTCATTCAAGATAACACTAACAACATCCTCTACTTTCAAAATATTTGATGCAGATGCAGTATTACTTACTACCATTACTAAGCCATGCTAGCTTTCAGGCAAAGAACATAATATTAAAAGAGCTTTTATCTCATCATCAAACACTATATTTACTGAGCTTAATTGATTCACAATACCATTGAAATCATTCAGATGAGTAGAAACAGATCCACCTTCATTCATATGCAAATTAAATAACTGCTTCATAAGATATACCTTATTTGAAGCTGAGGGTTTTTCATACATATTTGCTAACGTAGTCATCAACTCTATCGTTGTTTTTGCCTGTGACAAATTAGATATCACAGTGGAGGCCAGACTCAGTCTTATAGACCCCAGAGCCTTTCTGTCAAGAACTTCCCATTCTTCATCCTCCATGTCCTTGGGCTTCTTTGCAATCCCACCTAACGGTAAGTAGAGATCTTTCTAATACAGATAGTCCTCTATCTGCATTCTCCAATGTTGGTAATTCTTGCCATTAAACTTTTCCATTCTCAACTTACTTTCTTCTGCCATTGCTTCTCCCACTCAAACAGAAATCCCTGCAGAAACCCTTGTGAGCAACCTGTAATCCAAACACACTACACAGATCTGAACCACCTGTTAGTGAACCTGAGCTTTGATACCACTTATCAAGCTCTGAACCTATAACCAAGGCTCTGATACCACTTGTTGGGGGATCAACCAACAATGGATTACACTTGTGAAAGCAATAAACGCGGAAATAAATCAAATAGATAAGTAACTAGAATGATAAATAGCACAGAACAAGATATACAAGAAAACACCCTGAAAACTTGTATTAAAACTCTTTACAATAGGAATACAATGAAGAAACTTCGTTCTTCCACACCTCTCTCAGATGCACACAAGATCTCTCACTAGATCTCTATTCCTCAAGAGCTCTCTCTCAAGTACACTCAAATCCAACAACCTAGATTGATGCAACTCAGGACTGTCCTTCAAACATTCACAATGTTCTACTCTTACAGTTCCACTCTCATACTAAGCTAAGAAGATCTTTCCTACATATAGAAATAGGAAACTTGAGCATGCTCTTACAATAAACAGTTAAGCCTCTTCAACAAGGGCTCTAAAAATAATATTGCTAATAATAGAGACGCGAGCTTGAGACTACAACTCAAACTCATCATGCAAACACTCGCTTCTGTCCTCGAAAATCGCTTTCTGGACACACAGGTAATCGACGTCGATTCCTGCCTGTTCGCCTGTGACCGTCGCCGACCGACCCTACTGCCGACGTCGGCGCCTCTGCAACTGCAACTGACCGACGTCGGTCTCCCCTGACCGACACCGGCATCTGTGTAGACCCGAACCTGTTTAAGTCTGCTCCTTGGTGAAGCTTTTAGCTCCACACCTTAACATGTACTTATGCTTAATAATATATGTTCAATCAATATAACAAAATACTTTTTATAGACTTTAACGTAGTATGGAACATCAAATTATGATTTCATAGTTTGACATCATTTTCATGTCAACATTTGGTGTCTGAGCCCAACTTTCATGTAAAATAATGAAAATATAAAATTACCCATTAGAGTTATAGAAACCATCAATAAGGGAAATAGGACATTGGTGGGAGACAAAAATAAAACAATTCATTCAACAAGAAGAAAAAATAACAAAAACCACAGTTGATTAAGTAGAAGAAAAATTCTATAGACCACGGGACGAAGAGTTTTGGGTAATGTTTGCAAACATATTATGGCCTTGGATATTAAGTTTATTTAAATAAATAGAAGGGTCTAGAGTACAAATTAAGAAAATAATTAATTGGGTAACATATAAATTACAAGAACTATAAGATATAGATAAATCATGGACACACGTGGTGGCCTATTGGTCTGAGACGAACTTGGACTCATTTATCATATCTTAGGCAATATTTGAGTGGACAAGTTTCAATGGAAAGAAATCAAAATTCCTAAATATGTTACGAGGTAGATTTATTGAAAAAAATTGAATTTAATCTACATATTGTTGGTTGAAGGTGGCTTAATAAAAAGTGATAGACAGTTCTTGTAGGCGACAAGCACCTATAGGATGATGAAAGGAAAAAGGAGGGATCCCAAAACGAGGGTCCAAAATGAAATGACTATTGAAATATAAGACACGATAGTTGGGGGATAAATGGAAGAAATGATAATGAAAATTAACAAATAATTAAAACAAAAACTAGGGATAAGACAAGCATTAGAAAATATAAGAAAAAGTAGAAGGCAGGGAAAGAAAGAAAAGAAGAAAAACAACTGTGGGAAATAAGAAAGGAAAGAAGTTAGTAGAAGACAAAAAAAAGAATAAGAAAGAGAGATGGGAAAGGTATACGAATAAATTATATTAGAATAATAGAAGAAACAAATGGAATAAAAAGTAGAAAAACAAAAGGTATAAAGAGAGGAAAGAATGAGACAATTAAGTTTTAATAGAGAGAAGGAAACCATGACATTGTGTGAGGATGTCACAGAGCAAAGGGAAGAAAAATTAGAAGAAAGAGAAAAAGATAAATCAAGGATCACACAAAACCTAAAACTAACATTAGTGATGTCTAGACTAATTGTGGGGATGGCAGGGAGATGAGAAATAAACCAAAAGTGGAAGTAAGAAACACACATAAAACATGTGAAATTAATAGAACATGCAACTAAATCAATCAGATCCATGATAATAACATTAGAGGAAAGACACATAAGAGAATATTTGGAAGTGGAAGGCCAAAGAATATCTTTGCCAAATATAAGAAGATTAAGTTGGACACAGGAAGAAGAAAATAAGGATAAAGAAGAAGAAGAATAAAATATAGGATAAGGGAGTAATAGAAAAGAAGTAGTAGATATAGAAAAATCAGTACAAAAGATAATAAGAAAAAGTGATAAGAGATAATGAGTGAGAAATAGGACTAGAAGAATGAAATAGTAAAATAAAAATAGTGGATGAAAAAGAAGAGAATGAAGAGGAAAAATTAGTTAAATATAATGAGAAAGAAGATAAAAATAATAAGAAAATTAAGATACCAAACAATGCGACCCCTCTCTTGACCGAAAAATAATGTTTGAGGAGATGAACACCTTGAACCAACCATCATCCCCTTAGTTGCTTTAAAAGATAAATGAGACACTACTCAAAGAAAAGGTAGATATAGGAGATGAATTACACAATAGTTACACAACACAAAAGTGAGGATTTAATAGTAAGAGAGTTTGAAGTACTCAGTGTAAAATACTTTGAAATTCAATTACATAGAGATAAAGGAAGAAATAAAAGCATGTGCAAATAACAATACCACATAGAAAAAGAAAAATAAATGAAAGAAAGAAAAATAGCAGGCCACAAAGCTACAAACTAATAATAATAAATCAACAAATGGAAAGCCAAATTCCAATCAAAACAAAATGGCCCAAAAAACTAAACTACCAATTTTTGGTAAGTACACCAAAGACATGGATGCCCATCTCTTTGCATTAGATGTATACTAGTGAATCCATAATATAATTGATAATCAATTAAAGATATTTGATTTTTTGGGAACACCAAAAGATGAGACATTAAAATGGTGCATGAAAATTATCCTTACACATAACACTACATGGATAGAAATACAAGATGCATTTAAGAGTGACTTTTACTATCTAGATACTCCTAAATAAAGTGTAAGTAAGATGAGGGATCTCATTTAAGGGGACAAAGAATTGGTAAAATAATTTGACAAATGATTCAAAGAAGTAGATGTTGTAGCATTAATTTGCACCCTTGGAGAGAGTTCTTCAGGCTCTCTCCAACTAAGCTATAAAATGGGAACAACCTTAGGCTATGGGTATCCTATAACAAGGTTGAACCTCTAGAGAGGGTTGGTTCCCTTAGATCTATCACTTAAACTAATCTCTTGCTTGGAAAAGGGAGAGAAATTGACAATAATTCATGAAAACATGTAAAAGAAGGTGATGCGCCAATGCTCAATATTTTGAACACTTGTAACTGCACAAGACACACTATTGGACACTTTCAAGCCTGCAAATATCACTTTAGTCACTCTGTGATCAACTTTCACATAAGTATTTCACAAAAAGGCACAAATTAGATATCAATCTAGCATGGGAGGGTAGATTTTAAGTCTTTTTCACTTCCAAACCAATAGAAAAACTACCTATGGCGCTTAGAATGACTTGTGAAAGCTAAAAAACACTTCATGAAGGTAAGAAAAACTCAGACAAAGGCAAAGGAGATTAGAAATTCACTTAACCACATCAATGAATTCATGAAATACACTTTAATTTCCCTTGTGAATGGAGGAATTCAGTCTTTTATTGCATCAAATAGGTGTTGGAGTATAAAAATTAGCATAGCTTGAGCATGCCAAAAGCATAAGAGCCCCTTTTTTATTGGGGGAGAAAGTGAGATATATAAAAAAGGGGAAGAGAGAGAGAGAGAGGAAAACAAGTAAATAAAAATCAATAAATGAGGCCCAACCAATTTTTGATCGATTAACATTAATCATGCATCTACAAATTAACTTTCATTAGCTCCAAATAACTTTCAAGCGTTCTCATTGGATTAGAAACACACTAGAAGACAAGAACTTATTGAGGATGATGAGTCATGATCCATTCAAAAGGGAAAAGCCCTGAAAGACTTTGAAACTTCATTGAATGCTCCACTTGCCTTTCTCAACCTCCAAACTCTCCATCTTCTTAATGAGCTTACAACACTACACTTCATCTTGATAAGCTCTTTATGTTATCAGACAGTCACTTAAACTCATTCATTGGTGTCCCTTCTAACATTCCTTTCACAGTCATAACTCTACCATTACTCCAAACCCTGAACATAGGTCCACTGTAGATGAAAACCAATTCCCTTATTGGTTTTCATATAGTCATAATTCAATGAAGCTCCATAGGTTACTTAGTAATTTGATTATGAACAAGATGTAAAACTTGCATTTGAGGGATTTTGAGAGGTTTAACTGAGCTTTAATGGTGGAATACAAATCTAAAGGGTTTGCTCTGGTAACCTAGATCATATTTAGATCTCTCATTTATACATTTACCTACTCGAGTCCACCAATCCTTCGATTTGACATGTTTTCCCATGTGTCCTCTATTTACCATGCTATTTATTTTGTTTTAAAACTTGACTATTATTGCCTCAGACACATGTCCTCATCTCGTACCCTCTAGAGATTTGATCAAATTTGCTATATTGATCTCCTTGGGAGTCTATTGACTTTGACCTTCAACATTGCCATTAATATTTGATTTACATTCGAGATTATGACACTTGGTAGCCTTACATGCCTTCTGTGGATCCTCTATCAGTCTCCATCTGGTTAATGCTCTTATACCATGTGGTGGCCTTATGTGCAATCTGGGCTGATTAACTTTTTAACCTTGATCTGCACTGTCAATCTACTTTTGCATGGTTGAATGTGTGTCATAGATCTTTATATGAACATACAATCGAATGCAGCCATCGATTTACATGGGAGTTCACCATGATCGAGACACTTGGCACCATTGCATTCATTCTTAGGATTCTCTAACTTTTTGACTTGGTGTTCATCATTGATCTTTAATTGCACAGTTGAACATGTGCCATAAATTTGCATGACTTATTGACCTCATGCTCACCTGCATGTCGCTAATCTTTGATATACATTTGAGATTATGACACTTGTCAGCCCAGAATTAAACTTGAAACTTGTTGAAGATTTTTTGAATCCAAACAACTAATTCTTGTGGTTTAAACTTGACATTTATCAACACGTCCTATACTACTAAATCATCTTTGAAGGCTTATATCTTGAGATAGAAAACACATCAAGATACCAAACTTGCAGGGAATATTCATAATACAAAATACATCATTTTCATGCAATTCTTCAAATTTAGTTGGCTTCCCAAGTACACTTATTAAATACACAACTAAAATGACATGTTCATTCTTGCATGACATGCTAAGACAGTCTAGTTCCTAATAATCACATCAAGGAATTTTCAAGACCAACGCATTGACTCATAAGACAAATTGGCATGATGTGCAAATTTTTGAATGGTAGGGGTGATAATTTGACTTGTGAGGTTAAAATTATCAATATTTTGATAACTCATTTGGGAAGCATGCCTTCTATGCTTTAGAACCAAACCATTTACATGACTTTTGGACTCATAAACAATGCTGAATCTGATCCATGACTGCAAGAAACCTTTCAACTTGAAATAAGACAACTATTCCACCAAGACAAGGAATGAAACACACAAAATAAGGAAGCTAATTTAAATAAAGCAAGTGTGCAAAAAAAGCACTTATTTGGGACACAACACAAACAAACTAATGTGCTAGAACATCACTTGGATGTAAACAAACAAACTAATTATGTACAAGGAACCTAGCTCTTCAATAGCAATGTGTCAAGTTTATCCTATTAACTGGGATAAAAAGCTCCTCACCATCCATTTTTGCAAGCTGGAAGGCATTGTGGTATTTGTAGCTAGAGATTGTGTATGGATCACTCCAAACAGAGTCAAACTTTGCATGCCTTCCTGGTTTCGCTCTATCTTTATCCCACTTGAGGACCCAATCTCCTTCTTTAAAACTTTGTGAAGAAGCTCTCTTGTCAAAGGCTCTCTTCACTTGTGCTTGGTGGGTTTCCATGGCTAATATGGACTAATTTCAAAAAAATTCTAGCTCCATAAGCTCAGCATATCTGATCTCCATTGGTTCATTCTCCAATAATTTAAGTTGATGCATCAATTATAAAGTAAGAAACTCAAGAGAAATAGGTAATATTGTTTTCTTACCATATACCAAATTGTATGGAGAGTTATCTACTAATCTTTTATAGGTGATCCTATTATCCTATAGAGTTGAATTTAACTTGAGATGCCGTGACCTCTAATTATCTTCAATAATCCTTCTTATGATCTTTAACATGTTCTTATTTGTGGACTCAACAAGTGTCAAGATCATCTCCTAAGAGTATAATTGATTACCTTTGTATAAGCAACTAAACACGAAATTAAACCAAAAGTAATATGTAACTAGAATTTAGAAACAACAAAGAATATGTGATATAAGAAACAATACAATCTTGTATTAACACTCTTCCAGAAGGAAATACAATGAAAAAATCTCACTCTTCTTCTCACACCTCTTGGGCATACAATAATTCTCCCTCAAGAGTTCTCTCTCTCTTAATCAATTACAACCAACTCAACACTGAGTTGTTCCCTCCAGTGACAATCAACCCAATGGTTGTTGTTGCCTACTTTCGTCCACAGACATTCTTGATCTTTCACCCTGTAGATCTAATTGGTCTTGCTTACACCATGTGTTAGATCTTCTTGATCTTGCTACCTCGCAGATATAATTGAGCTTGCACACACACACCCGCAGATCTTCTTGATCTTGCTACCCCACAGATCAACTGACCTTGCTTACCTGTAGATCTTTCTGATCTTGCACTCTTGCAGACCTTCTAGATCTTACACTTGAGGATTTAATCTTTCTTAGTCCTAATTACAATACAGCCCCATGGGTCTCTTAAATAGATCCCAAAGCAAACAATAATTAGAAACACATACTCAAGACTAAAATTAGTCTTTACATACAAACTAACTGTCCGTCTAAAATTACACCAATTTTGGAATGCACGAATGACCGATGTCAGTCTCTGTTTGTCTAGAGATGACCAATGTTGGCCGATGAATAATCGATGTCAGCAGATTATAGTTCCTACCTGACCAATGTCGGCAGATTCTGACCGATGCCAGTTACTTTGTAACCCAATCACCTCCACCATTTGCATAATAGTGAAGCTTTTAGCTCCACAACTTAACAATCTCCCACTTGGAGATAAATAGCTACATCTGTACGTGTACATCCTCTAATTTGTTTCTGGCTTGTATCTCCATCTTCAAGTTCAATCTTGAAGACCAACAAAAGTTGAATGAAGATTCAACTTCTCCTTTGTTCCCGGCTTTGTTCACATATCAGCAGGGTTCTTATCCTTGCTAGCCACCGTGACTGCAACAACCTTCTGCAACTCTAAAATCTAGCTAACCGCCGTTCCACCAACAATGAACACATATCCTGTGGTGCTTCTCCTGCCATCCAAGTCACCTGCCATATCTGAATCACATACCCATTTAGAAAAGTGTTTGACCTTGCATAGCATAAATACCTGCTGTCGGTCCCTCTCAGATATCTGAGAATCCACTGAACTGCTTTCCAGTGCTCCTTTCCTGGATTGGCCATAAACTTGCTAACAACTCCCACTGCTTTGGCAATATCAGGTCTAATACATACCATGTACCCAACTTCATCATGTGATTTAGGACATTGTTCATAGCTCAATTTGAACTGTCCAACCATAGGTGTGCTAACCAATTTTGCATCCTACAAATTGAACCTCTCCACTACCTTATTCACATAATCCTCTTGAGACAAAATCAACTTGTGATTTTTCCTGTCTCTAAAAATACTCATGCCAAGGATTTTTGCTCTTAAATCCCTCATGGCAAATGTCTGAGCTACTTTTACCTTTAGCTCAGCAATTCCCTGCATGTGTGACCCTGCAACAAGCATATACACTACATACAGTAACAGGATAATGTAGCTATCATTATCCAGCCTGGTAAAATAAACACAATGGTCACATTGACATTGACTAAAGCCATGCTTTGTTGTAAACCTGTCAAACCTCAAATACCACTATCCTGGAGCTTGCTCAAGACCATATAACCTGGCCTTCTATCTCACATGTCCATTCTCTCCTTTCTTTAACCTATAAATCCATTCATTTTTTAGTGCTTTTCATTCTGGCTGGCAACTCTACCAAATCCCACGTTTGGTTCTCTTCCAAGGAATCAATTTCCTCATTCATGCCATGCTCCCACTATTTCCTGGATTCTACCTGCATTGCCTCTTCAAAACTTCCTAGTTCTCGACCATCAGTGAGCAACAAGTAGTATAAAGAAGGGGAATAACGAATTTGAGGCTTACTTACCCTTTTAGACCTCCTCATGGGCATTTGAGACTCCTTGACAGATTGTTGTCTGCCCAAATATCATTCTAATAGTGACCGATCCTGGTCATCTTTCAATCTACACCCAACCGATGTCAGTTCCATGTGACCGACCTGATTGACATCAGTTCCTACCTGACCGACGTCGGTTTCCACCTGCCCAACATCACTGACTTTGGTCTCCACTCGACCGACGTCGGTTCTTGCCTGATCGATGTTGGTTCTCACTTGATCGATGTCGGTATCTGTGTTTTCCTGTGAGTGATGATTTTTACCTGCAAGCTCATTTTGGATCATAACCTCGTCCAAATCAACACTGCCCTGCTCAGTATTATTTAGCCTCTTGAGTTGATCACTATCCATCATCTTCTCCTTGAAAACCAAGGCTTTTCAGTTTTTAAATATGTCAAAAACATCAAATTTCCTCTTCCTGTAATAAACCCAATCTTTTCTTGTAGCATCAGAAACATAATACTATGATCCTTCAATAGAAGCTACCTGAGTTGATCCCCACACGTCTGCGTGAACAAGCTCTAACCTGTGCTTCTTCTTGTTGACCCAGTCTTGAGAAACCTCACTTTCTCCTGTTTCCCAAAAATACAATGCTTACAGAAATCTCAATCTAGCAAATCTGAAAGCTTACCTTTTGACTTAAGAACATCCATTCCCTTCTCACTCATGTGACCAAGCCTACAGAGCCACATCTTTGCATCTACATCTAAAGTAGATAAAGCAGAAAGAGAATCAGTAATACAAGTAGATAGATAAAGTGTACCTACTTTCTTACCTCTTGCTAATACAAGTGCACCCTTGGAAACTTTCCAAGATTCCACTGTGAGAGCTACTATGCAACCCTCATCACCCAACTTCCCTACAAAAATAAAATTCCTCTTCAGGATGGGTACATGCATGACATCCTTCAACACCCATGTGTTGCCAGTCTGCAACTTCAGCTACACTTCCCCTTTGCCATTGAATTTCTCCATTCTTAGCTTACTTTCTTCTGCCATTGCTTTACTTCCACTCAATCAGAAACCCCTGAGAGTGAACCTGTAATCAACAAACACTAACCCGCTCGAAGCCTAGCTCTGAAACCAACTGTCAGTGAACCAAGCTCTGATACCAACTGTCAGGATCGTCTCATAAGAGTACAATTGATTACCATTGTATAAGCAACTAAACACAGAATTAAACTAGAAGTAATATGTAACTAGAATTCAAAAACAACAAAGAATATGTGATACGAGAAACAATACAATCTTGTATTAACACTCTTCTAAAATGAAATACAATGAAGAAATCTCACTCTTCTTCCCACACCTCTTGGGCATATAGTAATTCTCCCTCAAGAGTTCTCTCTCTCTCTCAATCAATTATAACCGACTCAACACTGAGTTGTTCCCTCTAGTGACAATCAACCCAATGGTTATTGTTGCCTACTTCCGTCCACATACCTTCTTGATCTTTTACCCTATAGATCTAATTGGTCTTACTTACACCATGTGTTAGATCTTCTTGATCTTGCTACCTCGCAGATCTAACTGAGCTTGCACACACACACCCATAGATCTTCTTGATCTTGCTACCCCGCAGATCAACTGACCTTGCTTACCTGTAGATCTTCTTGATCTTGCACTCTTGCAGACCTTCTAGATCTTACACTTGAGGATCTAATCCTTCTTAGTCCTACTTACAATACAGCCCCATGGGTCTCTTAAATAGATCCCAAACCAAACAATAATTAGAAATGCAGACTCAAGACTAAAATTAGTCTTTACATGCAAACTAACTGTCCGTCTAAAATTAGACCAATTCTGGAACGCACAGATGACTGATGCCAGTCTCTATCTATCTGGACATGATCGATGTCGGTAGATTCCGGTTCCTACTTGATCGATGTTGGTAGATTCTGATCGACGTCGGTTACTTTGTAACCCAGCAACCTTCACTATTTGCATAATAGTGAAGCTTTTAACTCCACAACTTAACAACAAGGCCATTACCTTGTGGATAGTAATTTGATGAAGTGCTGAGATAGACACCATGTTGAATAGCCCATTGGCTAATCTTAGTCCCCACAAAGGCCATACCATTATTAGAAATAATGGTTGAAGGAACTCCAAATCTAGTAAGTAAACCTTCATATAAATCTAGAACATTGGATTCATTTGTTTCTTTCAATGCTAATGCTTGTATCCATCTAGTGAAGTAATTTGTGGTAGTTAGTATCCATTTGTGTCCTGAACTTGAAGGGGGGTTAATGAGACCAATCAAGTCCAATCCTCATTGGATAAAGGGTTGTCCCACTGTAATCAGTTGGAGGGGTAAGGCTACACGTTTCACTTTTTTCACAAACATAACACACTATTTACACTTCCTAACCCATGCATGACACTCACCAAATATGCTAGGTCAGTAATAGCCACTTCTCATGATCTTAAGGGTTGTGGTCCTTACATAATAGTGCCCTCCAGCATGTCCATCATGGAACTTCTCAATCAATCTATGTGTTTGGCTTATCTTTATACATCTTAGCAACATGCCATTGATATCTTTCTTGAACAAAACACCATCAACAAGAAGAAATAGAATTGATTACAATCTAAAATATCTTCTTTTTGAAGCACTTAGATGAAAGGGATATATACCATCTTGGAGATATCTTACCAAGTCATGAAACTAGCTGGAGGGTGAGGTATGATCAACTACAACCTCTTCATCATTAGACACCAAAACCACCTCATTAGCTTCTTGCAAGTCTTGGTCTAGATGCTCATAAAGTCCTTTGTCTCTAATTAGCTTTGTGACATTGATTTCCACATCATACTCCATTACCTTCATTATCCAACCAACTCTTTTCTCATTTATGTCTTTGTTCAAGAGAAACTCCTTGATACTTGGATGGACAACCATTAGGTGTATCTTATTGTTAGACAACAAGTATCTAAATTTATTGAGAGACCTTATAATTGAAAGTACATGTTTTTCAACAAAAGAGTACCTTATTTCATACTCTTCCAAGCCTTGACTAAAGAAGGCTATTGGCTACTCCAAAGCCTCATGATTTTGTTACATAAAAGTGCTTGAAATGGTGTCTATGTTAGCATAAGTGTACAAAATGAAATCCTTTGTGAAATCTAAGTTTATGAGTGTAGGAGCACTAGCTATGGCCTTCTTGATATCTTCAAAACTATTTACTCCTTCTTTGGACCAGCTGAAACTCTGATTCTTCTTTAGCATGGATGTAAGTGGTCTAGCTATACTAGCAAAATCTGAAATATATCTTCTTATAAAATTGATTTTTCCTAAGAAGCTTTGCAAAGCCTTCTCATGCTTGGGCAAGGAAAGTGCAAGGATTGAATCTAGCCTTTTAGGATTTATACTCAAACCATATTTTGAAATCACATGCCCAAATAGCTTACCTTCATGGACTGAGAAGACACACTTTTTGGGATTTAGAGACACCTCAAATTGGCTACACCTTTCAAACACTTGCTTGAGGTAAACCATGTGTTTACTTGCACTCTTTGAGAATACTGTTATGTCATCTAAATAAACAAGTATAAACTTATTAAGAAGGACTTGGAATGCCATATCCATGGCTCTTTGAAGGTTTCTCCAACATTGGATAAATTGAAGGGCATCCTTTTATATGTAAATGTCCCCCACTTTGTATTGAAGGTTGTCTTGAATTAGTCCTCTTCTTTGACCAAAATCTGATTGTAACCACTAACTAGTAGTTGATTCACAATCGGATATACTTCTCTTGATCAAAATAAATAAGGAAAGTAACCATAGATTTGTACCTTCTACTTCATTTAAATGTCAACCTAGGGACGTAGACTTGATAAGATGACATCACTATATGTGCACACTCAATCTCTAATTTGACATTCTACTAATTGTATCTAAGATGTTGAAGTGTATTAAATGAAATGATTGAATTGAAACATAAAAAAAATATAGTAAAAAAAATTCTTATGCATGGGAAGCTTCCGAAAACAAATCTTAAACAAGAATGTAACTTACATAAATCAGAAATGAAACATGCAATGCTTAAGGAAATTAAATGACATGCTTAATTAACTAGATAGGTTGGATTATTGTTGCATCCTTCCAAAGGGAGCCCGCCCTCCTTCTAATTTTAGCTTCAACCCTTCCTTTTACAATACTATATTGAGCTAAGAATTGATCACTCATATTAATCAAAAGTGCAACAATGAATTGTTGCATGAGGTTACAATTATAATTGTTTAACACAATGTACTTATGACAATCTCTATTCAATAAATACTATTTTTTACTATATCTTTTCAACTCTACTACTATGTATTTATATCCCACAGAGGATATTTTTTTATATAAAATAATATATACGTTCTATTCTAAGATACATTCGAATTGGAATAACTAAAATTGGTTCTTTTTGTTGAAGACATTCTTCATGTGAATCTTGTGACTTTATTACAAGTTAAACAGGGTTGTTTCCTTCTTCAATCACTTCCTTATTGAGATTTATGGTGGTTATAGTCATTCTTATGAGTCGGTTAGAAGAGAATCAAAATATTTTCATCCACGGCTTTGGTCATGTAGTGGCTGCAAGATGGTCTGTGTAATGAGATTCCTTTTACTGTATGATGCTTCATATTATATACCTATTTCTTCAAAACAAATACATAGAAAAAGCATCCTAAATTAATATAGAACTATCATATATTTAATTTAAATACATAATTTCAACTATTTAAAATTGTTTGAAAACATAATGCTATATGGTTTATGAAAGTAGGAAACTATATGGAAAAGTGTTTCAAAAGCATGGTAAATAAATAAGATGAGCATAATGGATGGACATAATAACATGACATTTATGGGGCTTATCACACCCCCCAACTTAAGCTCTTGTTCAACCTTGAGCATCATACTTATTCATCCCTAGTGCACAAAGAACTCTAAAATCTATGGGTTCTACAACACTCTTGGCAAGGTGAGCATAAAAACCCTGCCTCTGCTCAAATATTTTCTAGCTTTTGGTTTCTCGTGCTTCATCCACCAGGATTTTGTCCTACCACTATGGAACATGATATCAAAATAGGGGTGGATGAAACTTTAGGTTCAATAATTATGATCCCATGTCACCTACAAGAAGAATGTATTTTGTGCTCTAGTAAATGTTGCATTTAAATTAAAAGGGGAATAGGGCTCCCTCTTCTTCTATGTAGTAGTGAGCTCATTCCAAAGTTCAATACAAGACTCTTTGGGTGAAAGACTAGTAGAAGTTCTTAACCCCAAATAAAAATCTTGAACCTTATCACATTTCTATCCAAACCAAGTTTTGACTTCTTTATTTGACATGATATTGTCCCAGCCAGCTAATACAACATCAGGGGCCATTGATTCACCCCTGATAAGTAACTGGCTTTTCTTCCTTTGTCTTGTATTATGTTATTTATCTTCCTCTTTTCTATTCATTTAACAAATATGATGAATTTTTTTGCAATTGGACATCTCCAACATATAGATTGGGATTCCACTCTCTATCATATGAAACAACATAATTATACAGGTAGAATTCGCACAATTGTGCTTGTTCTTCCTATGAGCTTACTTTAGAAATGGAAAAGAAAGAAAATGGATCAATAACTTCATGGGGAATATCATAATAAATTCTAATAAACCTGAACTTATGATATTGTTCTTCAAGATAAACTAAATAAACTTTTGCAGGAGGCCTACAATCAAGGAGTTCTTATGTTAAACTAGCTATGTCCTCAACTTTCTATTTCAGTTTGGTGATGCTCTCTTCCTTCAACTTATTTTTCTCTTTCAATTTCCTATTTTCTTTCCTCAGTTCCTTTAGAGATTCCATTTGGTTATCCATTCAATTCAATAGTTTAGAATATATTGCAAAACATGAGTGATACCTGACCTCAAGAGTAACTTTAGGTTCCTTTTGCTGATTGACCTTTATAAAAGGTTGTGAAATGTTGGCTTCAGGGTGATCTTTGACTAAGGGCTATAGCTGACAAGCTACTGCAACAAGTGCATCCAAACCTTCATGAGATTGATCTTGTAACTGCTTCCTTAGTTTCTCAATTTCTTGCAAGGCTTGCTCAAGAGTGGAAAATTCCACTTGTTCTACAACAAGTTGCTTCAATTATTTAGCTTCTTCTTGCACAGGTTTCTCATGCAACTCTTGTTATACTGGTTCCTCATACAATTCTTCAAAACTGTGTTCCACTTGTTCTTCTTCTCTTCTTCCTCATGCATTTCTTCAAGATTATGCTCAAATTGTTTTTCTTTTTCATGCATTTCTTCAAGATTGTGCTCAACTTGTTTTTCTTCTTCATGCATTTCTTTGAGATTGTGCTCAACTTATTCTTCTTCCTACATTTGATCCTTATGGAATTCTTAAAAACTATGCTCAAATTGTTCTATTTCTTCCTGATGGAATACTAGAGAACATTTTTCTCTGTCTGTTTCAGTCTTTATAGACTCATTACTATTAGCAGTCTATTCTTCCCTAAATTCTTCATGTATTTTAATAATAGAAGAAGGTTTTGTTCTCATCTTTCCCCTCGATATATGAGATCAACGAGGAGTGGGCATTACTTTGGTCTTCTTGAAAGAAGATGGAAGTTTTTCCTTAGAATTGTTAGAATCAGGTCGAAGAATGAGTTTCCTCTTTTTCTTTCTCTTAGAACTTCCTGTAGGTTCTTGTGTGGCTATAGGAAAGTTATTTGCTATAGGTTCTTGTGGTTTTGTAGGGAGAGCTTCTTCGTCTTCTGATCTCTATTCTTCAAACTCCAACTCTTCTTCTAATACATTTCCTTCTCTATCACTCTCTTTATTTGCTGGTATCTAGATAAATTGCTCCCAACTGATGTTGGGTCTAGTTTTTTAACAAGTAACTAGATGAGACAATGATGAGAGAGAGATTTAGAATTACCTTTTTGAAAAGCCTTTGACATTTTGGCTATCATATGAAGCAAAAAGTTGGGAATATTTATCTCCACTCTATGCCACAAATGATTCAAAAACTTGAAGTATATACCATGCAACATAGAATACCTTCCTTTACGGTTGAAATATCTAGAGATAAACTCGGCAGCCTTAGCCCATCTTCTTGGTAGAGACAACCTTGCGGTGCCCTACTTTAAGGTTTCCAATTGTTCATTTACTCTATTAAACCTTCATCTCTCAGCCTTGACATCATATTTGTCTTGCCATTCCTCCCCTATTCTAGGTAGTCATGTTACTCTATTGATGGTTGTTTCCATCGGCTTTACTTCCATCCCTTTTACTGTGGCAAAGCTATTATGCAATGTACCAACAAATTCCTCTACAATTCCTTCATCTAGGGACTGCATTTTCTCAAAATATTGCACTCATCTTATATGCTGAAATAAGGCCAAGATTTCTAGGCTGTTGGTTAAGGGGGTAATATACATTAGTTCATGCTTCAATAAATTGCCTCCCATATTATGTGAGTTGCAAGTCTTGGTGCTTGCAATAAGCATTTTGGGCAATGGCAGAATGATTTGTGACTTTTGCTTTGGGAGGTGAAATAATCCTTTGAAATTATTGGAAAATCTCTTCCCAACTTAATTTATCACTTGTCCTTGAGGGATGAAGGCTGACGTGCACAAAACACTCGTGGGAAGAGTAAGGGGTGGTAGTAGTAGATGTGTCAATGATCACATCAATCACGATGGAGATGATAAGCGAGCGTGATAAGGAGAGGATATAGTGGTGTATTGATAGCATTAAGTCTCATCATCTTTAAAAATAATTAAAATGTATGACAATAAATAAATATAGAATAATTATTGTATCACCTATAGAAATACCTTTCATAAATATGCAAATAATGATGTGAAGTGGTGATCATGGCATACACTAGCATTTGAGTCGGAGTAAATGCTTTATGTAGGATGGAATGTATGAAGATAACTTGTAGCAAGATATGCATCTTGTAGTAATAAGTTTTATCCTAAAACTGTAAGTTTTATCCTATAGCAACAAGTTTTTCACCAAGCCATTGGGAATGAGTTGTTATTAGCTGTAGGAAGCTTTATTACTTTTGGAAAGTATAGGAAAATGATTGATATAAATACCCTTCAACTGTAGGAATAGGTTGATTTTCTTCATGAAGAAGAGAGGGATGTTGTTCTTCAAAAAGTTGACAAGTGAGAATTTTCTTGGAAAATGGTCTCTTGTATAGCTTGAACTTGTGTCCATTAACAAGTAGTTGGAATCAAATAGAGTCAATGGTTGTGAGCTTTGTAGTTCCATTATAAAAAATTCAGTCAATCTCATAAAGCCCAAGCCATATAGACTACAACTTTCCTTTATGATCCTTGTATTTAGAGTAAAAAAGGAGTGCCCAGTCTCCTAATTGAAAATTCTTAGTCTTGATATTCCTGTCATGCCATCCTATACTTTGTCTTTTCACTATTTTAGTATGATGAAGTTCTTCCTTTATTAACTCATCAAGTGCATTCACTTGCATAATCCTATCTTGTTGAGCTTGAGAAAGATGTAATGATCCAGGAGGATCTATACTTTGCTCCAAAAATAAAGTCTTCAAATTACAGGTTTATCAATATAATGGCGAAGGGTTTGTCAAGAGATTTTTGATGCATTTTGTGGTTTGCGAAATGGATCCCATATTCATGAGTTATGGCACTTGGAAGATCACTTCAGGCAAATAAAAAAAATTGGGTTTTGTCGATAAGCGATGAGAGGTCAATAATTGACAAATGTCAACAAGTGGTGAATGGAAAATTAACCATGTGGTGGGTCCTTAAACAACCATGTGGCTTGTCACAAATTTATAATGGTCTAATTTTTATAACTATATAATTAATTAATACCTTATTCCATGCCACTTATATCATTTTATCCAACTTTCCACGTGACCCCTCATTCTTCCACGTATATGCCATAAGACTCTATGTTCATGCTATGTGCGAACCATAAACATCCACGTATTTTTCCACGCCGCCCCGCCCCCGCTCCCTCCCCCCCCCCACATACTCAACCACATTCCCACAAAATTAAAGGTAATGCCAAATACTTGGCATTATAAACCTCCAACTTTGTGGCATTTAAAAACAAACTTACCTTTTCATTTCCCCAATGTGGGATTAAGATATGACTCAAGCCCAAAAGTGTTGGAAGTGGGATTTGAACCTTATTATTTGTAATAAAATGATAAGGGCTTAACCACTGCACCACAGAGCTTGAGCATTATATAAAGGGAATGAGATTATAATTGAAGCCAAGTTTTAGTCGTGGAAATTGATTTCCAAGGCATGTAAAGAGTGCAGAGAGAAACAAAGATAGATTTTGTGACTCAAACGAATTAATATAGTTTCAAGAGATTCTCTGAGACAAATTTGAAGGCCGTAAAATGATTTTTAAAGACTTATTAATATTATAAAGTGATTTTGCTATAATTAATAAGGAGTGACCCCCCATTGGAGTGGATCCAAACACGTAAGCTTTATAGCCGAACTCTGTTATCAAATCACGTGCAGTATTTTTTGTCGATTATTATCTCTTATTTTATTTCACTCTTAAAATTATGTCTATTTTGGATATCTAAAAATTGATTTTAATTATGTAATTATTTAAAATGTCAATTTTAAGTAAATCATTGAATTAAGGTTTCGATCTAATTGCAAGTGTGTTTTATGCTATTACGACACTTGTTTGATTAAGATTATAGATCATCTAAGCTCAAATCAAGTGCTATCCTTAATGTCTTATGTTCAAACTCAATGGGTAGAGTAATTTTTTTACCATAAACTAGTTCATATAGAGTGAAACTAGTTGTGGTTTTCTAGGTGATTTTATAAGCCTAAATTGCTTCTAGAAGATGAGTTGACCAATCTTTTCTATGCAAGCTAATAGTTTTAGTGAGGATATTTTTTAATTCATAGTTTTTCACTTCTACCTGACCATATGACTGAGGATGGTAGGGGGTAGATTTCTTATGTATAATTTCCTATTCTTTTACTAAGGCAACTGTGAGGTCTAATGTGAATTATGGGCCTTAGTCTGTGACTATTTTTCTTGGAACTTCATAACGAGTGAAGATTTCTTCTTAGAGGAACTCAGCTATCTTCTCATCTCAGGCATGGGTTAAGGCTTTAACCTCTGCCCATTTGATGACATAATCAATGCACACCATTAAGTATTCCTTATTGTTATATTTAGGATCAATAGGACCTACAAAATCTAGTCCCTATTTATCAAAGGGTTCTAAAACTAGTTTTACCTATAATTGCATTTCATTAGAGTGAGTGGGATTTCCCATACACTAGCATTGATCACATGTGTAGGTGTACATCATGGAATCCTTATGCAAAAAAGACCAATAATATCTAATAATGAGTACTTTTGTGGCAGTCTGTTTGGCAACAAAATGACCCCCACAGGGCTCATCATGGCAGGCTTTTAGAATGTCATAAGCTTCGTCTTCTCGAATACATCTCATAATTGAATTTGGTCTAGTGATAAAGAGATATCCTGCAAGCTAGGAATAATGTCTGCTCTTTTGGATTAGGTGTTGTTTATCCCTAGGTGAGAAATGTTGTGGTAGTGATCCTGCGATAAGATAGTTAGCAATATCTGTGAATCAAGGAGATTGAATTGTTACAGCAAATAAATGTTCATCAGGGAAAAGAATCATCAACAATAGGACTGTGCTCATCATTTTACAATTGAGATAGAAAATTTGCTACTACATTATCTTTACCAGGTCTGTCCACAATGGTAATATCAAATTCCTACAACAAAAGCATGCAATGATTTATCCTATTTGTTACAACAGGTTTGTTCATTAAATACCTTATTGCTACATGATCGATGTGGATGAAAACTTGGTAACCTATAATGTAGTGTCAAAATTTGTTGATGGCATAGATGACAACTAGAAATTCCTTCTCTATTATAGTGTAGTTCAGTTTATCCCCTTGAAGATTCTTGTTGATAAAATAAATTGCATAACTCAGAGATTCATATTTTTGGCTAAGAACTCATAGAGTGGTGTTAGATGCATCTATATGAATATGAAAAGGCTTCTTCTAGTCAGATCCTCTCAAAACAAGAGTTGTTATGAGTAGATATTTGAGTTATTGAAAGGCATTTTGATAATCATTAGTCCATGTAAATTCATTATCTTTAGTAAGCAATTCAAATAATGGGGTGGCAATTTTACTAAAATATTTGATTAATTGTCTCTAATAACTAGCATGCTTTACACCTAGAAAACTTCTGACATCTTTCTGCTTCTTTGGTGTGGATAGATCTTGGATGATACTTATCTTTGATAGATCAACTTGAATTCCAGTAGGGGATATGTGATGTCCTAACACAATCCTTTCAGTCATAAGCATGTAACACTTTTCATTGCTTAGAGATAATTGATGGTACTGGCAACATTAAAGAACTTTATCTAGGTTGGTCAGCATTTCATTGAATGTCTACACATAGATAGGAAAATCATCCATGTAGATTTCAACACAATCATGGGAGAGATTAGAAAATACGATCAACACAACCCTTTGAAAAGTAGTTGGGGCATTGCATAGACCAAATGGCAAGATAACGTAGGCATAGGTTCCCCAAGGGCAAGTAAAAGTGGTTTTGTCTTGGTCTTGTGGAGCAATTTTTATTTGATTATAGCCACTATAGCCATCTAGGAAAGAAAAGTACTTCTTTCTTGCTAACGTATCCAATACTTGATCAATAAATGGAAGGGGAAAGTGATACTTCATGGTAGCAACATTCAAATCTCTATAGTCAACACAAATACACCATTTGACTCCTTTTTTTGGGATAATGACCAGGGGATAAACCTACTGTATGTCCAAGATAGGATAAATAAATCCTACATCCAAGAATTTTTGTAACTCAATTTTGACAATGTCTTCGACTACAGGATTCATTCATCTTTGAGGTTGGCGAATAGGTTTTCATTCTTCTTTAATGTAAATGTGGTGCATGCATAAATATGAAGGTATTCCTCTCATGTCATGGTAATCCCAGACAATTATTGTTGTGTGTTTTCCCAACATTATAAGTAACTAACTTTTTTGTTGGGGTGTTAAAGAAGTGCTAATGTTCAGAGGTTCATTTAGCAGGATGTCTACTTGCTTTGTTAAAGTAAGCATGGTCTCTATGTTGGTGATTAAGGGAGCATAACTACATTGATGGGGAAGTAATTGATGGAATGCCCAAATGTCTCTTGTGATTTTAGAAAAATAATTCTCAGGAAAGGTATTCTAAAGAGGGCATGGTATACATTTCAATAGGTTGGTTGCTACAGGATCCTATCGATAGGTATTTTGCAGGATACCAGTAATGACAGTGTCTTCTTCTTGGGCTTACAAAGTTGGACTCTAGTCAATTGTGTAGAGAGTCTTTAAAGAGAAAACTTCTTCAAGGTCATCAATCTAAGGAGTTAGTCCACCATTCGAGGAAGGCTGAGTTGGTGAATACAACACCAATTTGTTGGTGTCATTTCTATTAGAAATTAGTCTTTTTTCTGATCTGTAGCCAATAAAGGCATTAGTGGTAGCCAACCATGGATGACCAAGGATGAGAGGATAAACCCCCAAATTTTTCTTTGACTATAGAACAATAAATTCTATTAGATAATGCCAAGAATCCATAGTGATAACAAGATCTTAAATAATTCTTTCAGGCTTAATAGTTGATTTGTCAGCGATCTAGAGGATGGTAGGTGTTGGATGGAGAGTGGTAAGCTTTAGTTGCTGCATGGTCTCCATGGTCATCACGTTAATGGCTACACCTAAGTCAATTAAAGTATTGGATATGGGTTGGCCATGGACACTAACATTAACTATAGGACTTCTTGGATCAAAATATTTTGGGGGAACTATGTTTCCCAACATAATATCTACTAATTGGCCAATGACCTATACTGTTTTAAGATCCTTCTTCTTTCTTCTTGATTTTTTAAAAAATAGCTCTCAAACAACTTTATTGTAGATAGGAACATCCTTTATTGCTTGAAAGAGTGGGATTTTGATGCATACATTCTTGAGTTTTTGTAGGATATCAAATTCAAGCTCTTATTCAGGACGTGATATACTCAATCTCTCTAGAAAAGGAGGATTATCGATTTATTTTTTATTTTCTAATGGACTTGGCTTAGGATTGGCTATGAGTGGTTGTAGATTAGTATGAAGTGGAGCTGGTTCAAAATGTTTTATGATTATGGGTGAGGTGGGTTGTGAAAGAACATGACTTGAACGAAGTTGAACTTGATTAATGTCCAAGGTGTATGTTGGATGTTGCATTATTTTAGTGGACTATGTCAGTTGAACCAACTTATTGGTAGGATTGGGGATGGGTTGGGTGGGTAATTAAGTGGTTCGAATAGGTTGCTGAGTGTTTGACATGATAGCATGTTGTTGTAGTTATTGTATTTGTTGGGTAAAGTCTTGATTTCCTCTCCATTGTTGTTGCCATAGATTAGAGGGATAAAACCATTACTGGTTTTGGAATTATCCCTATTAAGGTTGTTGTCCATTCTATTGCATCCATAACTAATTTTGGGGTAGCTGCCAATTTGTTTAGGACCAATTTGGATTAGGTATATTCATCCAAGACTCATATTGACGATTATTTGAGAATTGAGAATTTTCAAACATTGAGTTTAATGGCATACCTGGTCTTTGTACCCATGGTTTTCTTTGAGCCATGAAAAACACATGGTTCTCATCTTCTACTATGACATGTAGCTCTATTGTCTCAAGATTTTCCTCAATGATACTAACTCCCTGACCCTTCATGGAACGACGTGTAATCCACCTTCTTCTTTCTGCATTCAAGTTAATAGGTGGCCAAGACTTTCTCAGTTTCTTCTTGCTTTCTCTGTGTATGTAATGTATCAATTTGAGTAGCTAGGTGATTGATGATGTCTTACTTCATATCCTAGATTAGGTTACTAACTTCACCTTTAGATAGTCCTGTAGAAGATGCTATAGGAAGGGTTTTGCCCTTGCTTTTGTTAATGGTTGATCTGGATTAGTTCATACATAGAACTGTTAGTTCATCAAATGGCAGTGTAGAAACATCACCACCAGACATTAGATCTAGTGCCTCCAAACAATCATCTCTAATTTCTTTTAAGAATATCAGCTTGATTGATTCTTTGTCTATTATAGTCTATTTGGATTTTTACAAGCTGAACATAAATCTTTCTATATACTCCTCCAGTGACTCATCATCAACTTGGGTCGTTTGGAAAATGTCATCTCTCTTGTAGTTTTTGCCCCTACAATAGTCTTGATATGTCATCAGGAACTTATCCTTTATTTATTCCCAAGTAGAAATGGTATCCTTTCTAAGTCCCACGAACCATTTAAGTGCTACATCTTTGAGTGTTGCTAGAAATAATTTGAGCTTCTGAGCATCTTGATTATAATCATAGCTACAATATAAGATGTCAAACTCAAAAAAAAGGTATCTAGATCCTTAGATGTTTTTCCTCTAAAGGTACAGAGGGTAGAGCGAGGGATATTCTTCATGGGTGCATTTTAATCAAGAGTATGGATAGGAAATTTGAAAGTAGTAAACTCATTAGTAGTGTTTTCTTCTTGGTGATCCCCCATGAGTACTCTTTATGTTGGTAGATTGGAGGTTGTTACTACCCAACGCTCAAAATTTCTATCAATTCTTTATTTTCCTAGGGTGTAGAAGATGGTGACTTTATCTTTTTCCTTAGGAATATATGGCTTCTTATATAATGAGGATGGTGTGAAGGTTTCAAAATATTCAACTAGTGTCTTAGCAAAGAGTCTTTCTAAATTAAAAGATTTTATTGGCCTGGTATTTCTTTTAAGGGAAAAAATAACTTTAAATGCCTCAGCAAGAAATTTGGTCGACAGAGGGAAGCAAACTTCTTATTCCTGAGTATGAGGTGACAAGGTGGGAATTATTAGAGGTGGTGCATGTGGATCTCTCCCAAGGGTATGAACCTCTTCAAGATCTCCAGTTTGTGCTACCGGACCAACTAAAAATTCTTATTTCTCAACCTCTTCTATTGACAACTACAAGTGATCTTCAGGAATTCCTTCATGTTCCTTAGTTGTTGCATGATGTATTTCAGATCTTGAAGCAATATTCGATGATTCATGGAAAAATCTGCTTATATAGTCCCCTTCACTTTTCATATGTCAACCATTTTTTTTAAAACATTTTGCCCACCCTGCTTGCACAGGGTTAATAATATGGGGTTTTTTGAAAATCTCCACCATCTTAATTGCAAAAATGGAAATTTAAACTATAAAAGTGGGAAATATTTAATCTAAAAAAAAATAGCAAGCTTTGAAAAAACAATAAACATCCAGAAACAATTTCTATCAAGATTAAAGATTATAAGTGTGTGACACCCTTCCCCGACAATAGCGCCAAAAAAGACTAGTAGCTAATTCACAATCGGATATACTTCTCTTGATCAAAATAAACAAGGAGAGTAACCATGGAATTGTACCTTCTAGCTCATTTAAATGTAACCCTAGGGACATAGACTTGATAGGATGATGTCATTGTATGTACACACCCAATCTCTAATTTGACATTCTACTAATTGTATCTAAGATGTTGAAGTGCAGTAAATGAAATGCTTGAATTGAAACAAAAATAAAACATAGTAAAATAAATACTTATGCATGGGAAGCTTCCTAAAACAAATCTTAAATAAGAATGTAACTTACATAAATTAGAAATGAAACACACAATGCTTAAGGAAATTAAATGACATGCTTAACTAACTAGATAAGTTGGATTGTTGTTGCAGCTTTCCAAAGGGGACCCTTCCTCCTTCCAACTTTAGCTTCAACCCTTCCTTTTACAATACTATATTTAGATAAGAATTGATCACTCATATTAATCAAAAGTGTAGCAATGAATTGTTGCATGAAGTTACAATTATAATTATTTAACATAATGTACTTCTGACAATCTCTATTCAGTAAATACTATTTTTTCTATATCTTCTTAAATCTATTACTACATATTTATATATCACAGAGGAGATTATTTTATTAAAAAAAAATATGTATTCTATTTTAAGATACATTTGAATTAGAATAACCAAAACTGGTTCTTTTCACTAAAGACATTCTTCATGTGAATCTTATGACTTTATTGCAAGATAAACTGGGTCGTTTCATTCTTCAACCACTTCTTTATTGAGCTCCATGGTTGTTAGAGTTGTTCCTATGAGTCGGTTAGAAGAGAATCAAAATATGTTCATTTGCGACTTTGGTCATGGAGTGGCTGTAAGATGGTCTATGTAATGAGATTTTTTTTGTTGTAGGATGCTCCATGCTATATACCTATTTCTTGAAAACATCTTCAAAACACATACATAGAAAAAGCATCCTAAAGTAATAGACAACTATCATATATTTAATTTCAATACATAATTTTAACTATTTAAAAGAGTTTGAAAACATAGTGTTATATGGTTTATGAAAGTAGGAAACTATATGGAAAAGTGTTTCAAAAGCATGGTAAACAAGCAGGAAGAGCACAATAGATGGACACAATAACATGACAGTTATGGGGCTCATCAACCACTATATCCATCTAACAAATAAAACCTCTCTGATCCTATAACCAACTATAAAATTTGTTTCATAGATGGTAATGGATAGTGATATTTAAGGGAGGCCTTGTTTAAATCACAAAAGTTGACACATAGTCTAATCTCACCATTCTTTTTTTGTAATAGAACAAGGTTTGCCACCCAAGTTGAGTGCTTGATTGGAAATATAATATTTGACTCTACAAGTTTATGAAGTTCAACTCTCATCAAAGGCTCAAGCTTTGCTTTGATAGGCCTTTGTCTTTGTCTCACTGGTTTAGTTTCAACCTCTAACTCAATGGTGTGTTGAGCTAGACTTGGATCAAATCCCTTGATATCGCTATATTGCCATGAAAACACATCAACAAAACTTGCACATAATTGAATGAAAGCTTCCTTTTGTGAAGGAATGCATACCTTATCCAACTTCAAGTTCTTACCAGTTGTAATATCTACATTGGCATAATGTTCCTCCTTTGTTGACAATGATGAATTTTCATTTCTCAACTCATCATCACCACTGAATATATTCTCAAGTGTGACCAATCCCTTGGGTAACTTTTTTTTTTTTAGTTGCACAATCTGGTCACCATACTGGTGCAAGAACTTTGATTGATTTCTTAAGGAAAACTCAACCTATTCTTGCAATAATGTAATAATTTGATTGTCATCTTCAAATACTTGTCAATTCTCATGGTTATTCAGAATAGAAGGCCTTACAAGCACCTTAATGTGTGACTAATTTTTTTTACTTTTTATATCATCTGGGATACTAAATTATGCCCCAATGGTAGCCAATCTATCTCCATGTTTGTTCTCATCTCTTAGTATTGTTTGAATGTTGAAATCCTAAAAATCCTCAAGTAAGTCCCACACCTTATGCTTATAAGATATAAGTAATAAATTTTTGCATACATTAAGACCTCTTACTTGGTGAACTACAAGTTCACTATAACTAAGAACTTGTAAGGTGTTGGCTTTCATCTTCTTAGCCCACTGCAAATCGTGAATTAATGCCTCATACTTTTCAACATTGTTTAAACAACCAAACTAAAACTTAATAAAAGATAAATACCTTTGATTTTCTAGAAAAAACATCATTTGAGCCTTGTATTGTGCATATTCCTTGATCCATCAAAGTATAATTGCCATAGACCATCACTAGACTCATCATCCTTCATTATGGTCAGAATTGGTATATCCTTCTCATGGAGGCAATAAACACCAAGTCCCTCTTATTCAATTAGTTTATAAAGATCATGCTCATGAAAATTATAGGCCAACTCATCAAGGAACAAAACTAGAATTCCATCTAAAGGTTATTCAGTTTCCACTCCACTAGTTTCTAGCACCTCATCTGAGATGTCATAGTTAGTGTTCATAATACTTGGCATATATGGATCCAAATAGAAACATGTAATAGATTCAAAAATAATTATTATCTTAGTACCATACCTAGTTTTGAACATCAAATATTTCTAATTAGCTTATAAGTATCCTCTAATCTTTGAGTTGAATTCCCTTGATAGACACATGGTAAAGTAGGGGGGTAAGTCCACCACAACTACATCCTTTTGAATGGTAAAATTGGGAAAAGCATGTAGTTTCAAATTCATATATTTAATAATGCCTACTATCTTTTTTGGTGATCCATCTAGTTGCAATACCCCTTTAGTATTTGGTTCATAAACAAGACCAAGCTTATCTACAATTTGCTTAGGCATAACAGTGTTGTTGGCTCCACTATCTAACATATAGTTATGAACCAAAGAGTCATCAACTATCAAGGATAGGTATAAAAGAAGAGTTTTATTTGATTTTAGTTTAGTTTCGTCCACCTTTACCATCTTATGTACCTACCATACTTGTTGTTTAGTTGGCTGGTCTGAATTAGTTAAGACAACACCTTCTTTTTCAATTGGTTTTGTAGATAATATGAGAGGTAAAAACTCTTGAATGAGCATATATTTTTATCCTAGAATAGAGAGGGAATCCCACATGTTAATGATGATGTTAAAATTCTTCATTTGATCCTTGAATTGATCCCCACTAACCTTTAGCTGCATTTTCTGAACCACTAGTTGCTTACGAATAAGGGGTACTTGGTAAACCTTTCCAACCTTTGTATTCTAATTTTTCTATGTTATATGGGCATCAAGTTGATCTTTAATACTCTCGGAAGCAATATTAGGAGTAATTGAAGCATTATTCACATCTTGAGCCTCAATAATGGCTCTCCATTTAGCTCTAGTTAGAGTTGTAACTTGACCACGTGTTTTGCTAGTCTCACCACCCTAATTGAATGCAACATGATCATCCATTTGTCAATTCACATTAATGGCATTAAGATGACCTTGAACTTGTTGAGTCTCTCCTTGTGGTGCCAAACTTATTTTTTGGTACTGACTTCCTTGAAGAGAAAACTCTTCTTGGGTTTGTTGGGTGAATATTTTGTCGGCCAGCTAACTGGTGACCAAAATAGTTCCTATCACCAAAGCATGGGGAGATGGGTCATCCTGATATGCAGGTTTACTACATCAACATGGGAAAAATATCTCCTCTCATCAAGGGGAGGTTCCCTATTAAATATGCAGAGGCTATATACTATATAAATAAGCAGAAAGTAAGACACAGGGGTAGAATACATCATCCATCTCTCTTCTTTCAGAGATGATGCTCATAGATAGAGGAGAAATCCTAGGTGATTGGTGAAGGTACTTCTCTTATTTTAGAAGTAACATTCAGTCAAGAGCTAAAACCCTTCCTAAATAGTAGAAATCTTGGTGAAGTGACAGAAGGCACTTCTCTTCTTTCAGAAGTGCTTGTTTTTGCAGGTAGCAACAATCTTTCTGGGAACAGGTGACAAAAGGGTGCAGTAACCAACAGTATGAAACAAAACACAAAGTTTCCACCTCAACTGCCCAAGAGTGAGATATGAAGAACAAACGGGGCATAAAGTTGTCCCAAGGTCCTTTACACATAAACAAAAAATAAACACACAATGAAGACAACTATGACAATGCAAAGTTTGAAAGTAGCTGGCTTAAGGACACCTTCCTTATCACCTCCACTAGTCCTGCTTGCTAAATCAAATAAATAAGAATGCTTTCAGAAGACAGACATAAGAACAATCTCTTAAAGTAGCACAAGCTATAACAGCACAACGTCTGCAAGTAACTTGCTTTCTCATTCAATCAAAGAAATATGAATTACAATCTGAGCTCAAAGTCTCAGTAATGCCTTTCATTTCAGGCAGAGTTTCATTTATGGTAAGGGGAAGATCTCCTTTACAAATGAGAGAAAATACAAACTTATAGCAACTACCCAAGGATTGGCACTTTTTTCCATGGGATGGCCCATGCTGCAGTCAACATCTTTAATGCGTCTCCAGTTTTGTCTAGAGAGACCATGCTGAGAACAGTGCGCTGCCATAACTATGGCATATCCCTTCATTTGATATGTCTCCTCCTTAATATGGACCATCTTGTCCTTTGCATATTTGTCTTTACTTCATGGAAGAAAATAGGCTGAGTCCTTGGTTTGGTGTGCTTAGAAGTCTACTCAATCCATTATTTCACCTACTGGAAATAACTCTTTCAAAGATATTTCTGATCTTTCGGTCTCGTTCCTCTCTTCATTGCTTAAGCGCTTCTTTGCTCTTTATATCCATTCTTGCCTAAGTCTTTGGGGGTCCTTTCTGTGTCTTTGACAAGTGGCAAGTTTCGCTATTATGAAACTCATTAGAAACTTACAAAAAATGGGGTCCACGACACGTTTTGCCTGAGCAACTCCAAAAGGGGAACACGGATGCAAACACTTGTCACATTCTGCTTAGTCATAATAGAACATGTGACGTATTCCACTTAACTTATAGAAGCTTTAGAAACCTTTGGGGGTCCTGTAGAAGATGACACGTGGCGGCTTCTGCTCTGCTTTATAATGGACACGTGGTGGCTTCTGTTGCACTTTGTCTTTTTCCATCAGGGATTTTTTTACAGGATTTTCTCTTCAGTCGGGCTTTTCCTTCGGACAAAAATTTGAAGGAATTCCTTTGGGCTCTGTGTTAGTCATTTTCCCACAGAAAATACTTCTGAAAGAATTCTAACGGCTCTTTCTCTTAATAATTTCCTTCAGACAAAAAGTCTAAAGGAAATGTTCTCTATCGGCCTTTGAACAAACCTGAAGGAATTATATCTTTTCGGTCAATCGCTTGGTTCTTCCTTTGAGTTATGTGCTTTATTTGAATTTCAACGGATATTACCTTACTTTAAATTTGACGTCCGTGGGGCTGTCAATGGTCGATAGCCGCTTGACCCATGTTGAACCTTAAACCTTTAGACCTAATGAAAGTACATTAGTTCATCAGTTCATTCTGTCTCTTTTGTTCCATCACTTCTTGGTTGAATCGCTTTCCTGCTCCTTGGTTGAACCATCCATTGAACCACCTGTGTGCTGCTTCTCTCTTTGACAAAGGCTGCCTTTGAACCCATGAACCATTAAACTTTGAACTCTTTCGGTTCAAGGTTCAATCGGTTCATTGGTTCATCCTTTTGATTTGGCTAAGTCTCTTTGATGCCTTTGAACCAAGCGCATTGAACCAATTGGTCGTTGAACCTGTTGAACCAATGAACCAAAATGGTTCAAGGTTCAACGGTTCAAGCCTTTGAAACTAGTTAAGTGCTCGGAGCCATGGAACCTTTGAAATAGTTGAACTTTGAACCTCTAAACCCACTAAACTCGTTGAACCAAAATGGTTCAAGGTTCAAGGGTTCAATGGTTCAATCCTTGCTTAGATGCTTGCCGATGGACATCTTTGATTGAACCAAGGTGCCAACCCAATCCTGAAGATGGCCAAGTATTGGAAACTTGTTCTTTTGATTGAACTCACCTACAAAAGCCTTTGAACCTATTGAACCTGCTAATCCCTTTACTAAAAAAGCTTGAAAAAAGAGGAATTTTAAAGCTCAGAACAAATTTGGAGAAGGGAAGAGAGAAATTTTGGTCCTGTAGGACCAAGATAGCTCATATGTTGTTCCAAAAATGAGTGATATTTTTGGGGACCAATAGCTAGCTCCAGTTGGGAAACTTCCTTCAGATGAAAACTTGGAACAGCTGAGGGGAGTAGAAACTAGAATCTTCAGTGCCTTGAAGTGTGCTACGGAGTCATGCTACTGAAAAAGAAAGGCTAAAAAAAAAAAAAGAAAAGCACAAAATAGAGCTAAAGACTATACAGATATACATATGTACAGATGATCTTAATTGATGCCTCAATATTTGAAGCGCTTTAGATGCCACCCACTATGAGATAGTGAAAATGGTGTGCCATCCTGATAAACCATCAGGAAACTATTTTGTCCCCATAAACGATGACGGGCGAATGGAACTCTCCACCAAGAAACCACTTTTATGTGTCTTCCCCTTGGTTTTCTTCTCTTCTTGCCCCAAAGCAAGACTTGACTTTTGGTCCAAAAACCATGAATCTTTGCTCTCCTGGCAAAGAGTTCCTTTTCTTGATTTTGATGGGTAGCGGCATGGCCTAATACCATAATTTATTGTTCTGATAGCTCAGCCCAGCACATGTCTTGATTGTCCCCCTCAGTTATCTCAGATTCTTCTTCATTTGGAGGGGAGGGTTTTTCTACACTTATGCCGCACTCCAATTCTTCTGCTATTTCATCCCTGCCTAAAGACTCAAAAAAAATTTGGGCTGCAGGGGCCGCCGTTTGAGTCTTAACACATTTGACATGATTAATTATGTCAAATGGCTGGGTTGGACTAGGCACAGGGGATGGGAGTTCTTCCTTTTGGTTTATAAGAGGGGTGGGAGGACTTTCCTATGAATTTGAAGTAGGTGCATAAATGTTTGGGATACTTACTTTCTTAGCAATCACTGGGTCTTTTAGCTGGATAGGCAGAGTGAGGTCGCTCCTCTGTTTCTTCCTTATCAACTTGTTGAACTGACTGATTTTGGGACTGGGTGACCACAGCATATGATCCCTCGGATGCTTCACCTTTACTTCTGGGTTCATCCTGGTAATCTAGGAAATCGATGTGGGAGTCGCTAGCTGACTCTTCTTGATCCTCTGTGAAGAGACCAACATCATTTTCTTGATTAAACTTAGGTTGGAAAGAGAAATCATGCTCTGTTTCCAAATACCCAACTGCTGAGTTGGCTAGAGGTGCTTCAATGGCAAGGTTCCTCTGTGGGGGAGGAAGACGATTGGGTTGCCCTTGATGTGCCTGATTAGGGAATGTCCTCCTTGGTACATCTCTGTATGAAAGAGTAGATGACATCCCTTGTGCCATTTGTCTTTTGAGGGTCAGCACTTCATTTGCTAGCTTTTGCACCATTGGATCAGTGGTGGCTGCAGGTGAGTTATCAGAAGATGAGAAAGATGTGCCTCTATTTGAATCCCTTCTTATCTTTTCAGCCAAGATAAGGTCATCTTCTACTCAGTGGCTAAGTCTTGAGCAGCTTCAAGATCTATGCGGCCAGCACGTCTTAGTAGAAAACTCACTTCAGGTAGTTGTGAGTTTATGAAGAAGCATTTGAGGTTCTCAGGTGTGGGCTGAGCAACTATGGGAATCTTGTTTCTCAGCTTGTTAAATTTTGCAATAAATTCCCTCATGGGCTCATGAGGTTCCTTCTTCATTTGCATAAGTTGGCCTAACAAAGCCTAAGCATCTTTTATAGGTTTGAACCTTGCTTCAAACTTGGCTTTGATAGTGTCCCATCTAGTTACTGATCCAGTCTATAAATGGTAAAACTAGTCTACAGTGGCACCTTGTAGTGTCTCCATGAAAATATTGACTACCACGTCTTCAAATTCCACCCCTATCACACCACAAGCTATGGTAAAGGCTGCAATGTGTTCATCAGGGTGGACTCTTCCATCACCAAAGAATGTGGGTAATTCTTCCTTGAACTGAGTGGTAGCTCATGCAGGGGTAGAGTTAGATTAAGTGGGCCAAATGAGTTACCCCAGGGGCCTCAAACTGCCATGATTGGATTATGAAAAATAGGGATAACACATCTGAGTGGAGTTACTAGATTATAGGACAAAAATGGAAAATAAACTGGCCCTGCTTCAGCTTAAAGCTTGAGGCTTCAAACTGCGCTTTCTTTCTTAGTAGCTCTGGTTTTGTAGATCAGATAATATAACGGAGATAGAGGAAGATGGTAAGGCTATAATGATAATGGGTAAGACATGGAACGGAGTCGCCATAGTCTATATAATGGATAAGGGAAGGAACTGCTTCAATCTGAAACTTGAGGCTTTACACTGCACATTCATCCCTAGCGGAGTTGCCAAAAACTGTAATGGATAAGGGTTATAATGATAATAAGTAAGACACAGGTGATGTTTCAATCTGAAGCTTGAGGTTCCAAATTGCACAAAATTATTGTGTCCCCAGCGGAGTTGCCAAAAACTATTGGGTGAATATTTTGTCGGCTAGCTAACTAGTGACCAAAATAGTTCCTATCACCACAACATGGGGAGATGGGTCATCCTGATATGCAGGTTTACTACATCAACATGGGACAAATCTCTCCTCTCATCAAGGGGAGGTTCCCTATTAAATATGCGGAGGCTATATACTATATAAATAATCAAAAAGTAAGACACAGGGGCAAAATACATCATCCATCTCTCTTCTTTCAGAGATGATGCTCACAGACAAAGGAGAAATCCTAGGTGATTGGTGAAAGTACTTCTCTTCTTTCAGAAGTAACATTAATCCAAGAGCTAGAACCCTTCCTAAATAGTAGAAGTCCTGGTGAAGTGACAGAAGGCACTTCTCTTCTTTCAGAAGTGCTTGTTCTTGCAGGCAACAACAATCTTTTTGGGAACAGGTGACAAAAGGGTGCAGTAACCAACAGTATGAAATTAAACACAAAGTTTCCACCTGAACTGCCCAAGAGTGAGATACGAAGAACAAAGGGGGCATAAAGTTGTCCCAAGGTCCTTTACACATAAACAAAAAATAAACACACAATGAAGACAACTATGACAACGCAAAGTTTGAAAGTAGCTGGCTTCAGGACACCTTCATTATCACCTCCACTAGTCTTGCTTGTTAAATCAAATAAAAAAGAATACTCTCAAAAGACATACATAAGAACAATCTCTTAAAGTAGCACAAGCTATAACAACACAAAGTCTGTAAGTAACTTGCTTTCTCGTTCAATCAAAGAAATATGAATTACAATCTGAGCTCAAAGTCTCAGTAATGCCTTTCAATTCAGGCAGAGTTTCATTTATGGTAAAGAGAAGATCTCCTTTACAAATGAGAGAAAATACAAACTTATAGCAACTACCCAAGGATTGGCACTTTTTTCCATGGGACGACCCATGTTACAGTCAGCATCTTCAATGCGTCTCCAGTTTTGTCTGGAGAGACCATGCTGAGAACAGTGGGCTGCCATAACTATGGTGTGTCCCTTCATCTGATATGTCTCCTCCTTAATATGGACCATCTTATCCTTTGCATATTTGTCTTTACTTCATGGAAGAAAATAGGCTGCATCCTTGGTTTGGTGTGCTTAGAAGTCTACTCGATCCACTGTTTCACCTACTGAAAATAACTCTTTTGAAGATATTTTTGATCCTTTGGTCTCGCTCCTCTCTTCATTGCTTAAGCACTTCTTTGATCTTTATATCCCTTCTTGCCTAAGTCTTTTGAGGTTCCTTTTTGTGTCTTTGACAAGTGGCAAGTTCCACTGTTATGAAACTCATTAGAAACTTACGAAAAATGGGGTCCATGACACGTTTTGCCTAAGCAACTCTAAAAGGGGAACACAGATGCAAACACTTGTCACGTTCTATTGAGTCATAACAAGACATGTGACATATTCCACTTAACTTATAGAAGCTTTAGAAACCTTTGGGGGTCCTACAGAAGATGACACGTGGTAGCTTTTGCTCTGCTTTATAATGGACATGTGGCGGCTTCTGCTGCACTTTGTCTTTTTCCATCGGGCATTTTTTCACGGGCTTTTCTCTTCAATCCAGCTTTTCCTTTGGACAAAAGTCTGAAGGAATTCCTTTAGGGTCTGCCTTAGTCATTTTCCCACAGAAAATACTTTTGAAAGAATTCTAACGGCTCTTTCTCTTAATAATTTCCTTCAAACAAAAATTCTGAAGGAAATGTTCTCTGTCGGCCTTTGAACAAACCCAAAGGAATTATTTCTTTTTGGTCAATTGCTTGGTTCTTCCTTTGAGTTTTGTGCTTTATTTGAATTTCAACAGATATTCCCTTACTTTAAATTTAATGTCCGCGGGGCTGTCAATGGTCGCTAGTCGCTTGAACCATGTTGAACCTTAAACCTTTGAACCTGCTGAAAGTACATTGGTTCATTGGTTCATTCTGTCTCTTTTGTTCCATCGCTTCTTGGTTCAATCGCTTTCCTGCTCCTTGGTTGAACCATCCGTTGAACCACTTGTGTGCTGCTTCTCTCTTTGACAGAGGCTGCCTTTGAACCCATGAACCATTGAACTTTGAACTCTTTCGGTTCAAGGTTCAATCGGTTCATCCTTTTGATTTGGCTGAGTCTCTTTGATGTCTTTGAACCAAGCACGTTGAACCAATTGGTTGTTGAACCCATTGAACCAATGAACCAAAATGGTTCAACGGTTCAAGCCTTTAAAACTAGTTAAGTGCTCGGAGTCGTGGAACCTTTGAAACGGTTGAACTTTGAACCTCTGAACCCACTGAACCCGTTGAACCAAAATGGTTCAAGGTTCAATAGTTCAATGGTTCAATGGTTCAATCCTTGCTTAGATGTTTGCCGATGGACATCTTTGATTGAACCAAGGCACCAACCCAATCCTGAAGATGGTCAAGTATTAGAAACTTGTTCTTTTGATTGAACTCACCTGCAGAAGCCTTTGAACCTGCTAATCCCTTTACTAAAAAATCTTGAAAAAGGAGGAATTTGAAAGCTCAGAACAAATTTTGAGAAGGGAAGAGAGAAATTTTGGTCCTGTAGGACCAAGATAGCTCATATGTTGTTCCAAAAATGAGTGCATTTTTGGGGACCAACAGTGTCATTTATGGCATAGGAATGATTTTTGACACCAAGGTTTGGTTTTGAGCATCATTGAGATTAAATGGTTGCCAACCTAAATTATGCATCAAGTTGTTTTAAAGTGGTGTGGGAACAATGGATTTTGAAGTGGAAGGTATGTTAGGATTAAGAGGTACATATGGTTTAGCTTGAGTTATGGCTCTTATTGTCAATCAGACTTGCACCCTTATGAATGTAGTTTCAGGCCTTCACAATCTACTAAAACATGGAAACAATCTTAGGTTGTGGGTGAGCTACTAAGTGGATTGAATCTCTAGATTCTAAGGGCTAGTTCCCTTTGGTGTATCAATTAGGACCTTTGCTCTATGCTAAAAATTGTCTGGAAAAAAAGAGAAACTTGAAAGAAAATCCTATCTAATGACGGTGATACACCTATATTTTTTATTGATCCACTCAATTAGAGCTCATAAAACACTGATTTAGACAAGAAGGCTAAAATTTCAACTCTAATTAACTTATATGCATAAGTATTTCATGAAAAGGTTTGATCTAGTAACTAAAACTTGAGGGAAGTGAAAGAATAGGCCTGATTGAAGGCACTAATCAGCCACTTGCATCCACTAAAATTCTAGCTAAAAGACACTTAAACATAGAGTTTGACCTGCATAATTTGACCAGCTAGTAACTAGGTAAGAATCAAGACTTAGCAAGGAAGAAAACTCTATCAATTATGCAAATCAATGACAAAATACACTATACCAACTTGCTGAAAATTGAAAACAACAATCCTTCTAATAATCTGAAAAAGGTTACAATTCAGTCGTTGGCAAAAATTTGTCTTGCCGAAAGAGGGATACAATTCAAGGTTGAAAATCCAACTTATATATAAAAATACACAATAACCAAGAGGTTGGCATTGAAAATAGAAGAAGACAACTCACCAAGATAACAAAGCCGTCTAAATTTGTCTTTTCTTATCTTTTATCTTGCATGAAAAACCCTTTGGCATTGAAAATGGATGGTGGGCTCAAGCTTGGACTAATCTGCCTCATGCATGATGTCACACCAACTTTGGATGTCTTGATTTAAGTTTGAATCGACTTGAGGTTGAGTTGGAACATTTGAAAGGATTTCCTTTGCATGAAAACAACGAGTAGATGTGGCACTTGACAATTAGTCAACTCTAAATTAAGAATAATCAACTCCACAAATATGAACAGTCAACTCCACATCCAAATTTGGAACTCTGCTTGAACTATTGGAACATTTGAAAGGCTTTAAGCTCTCAATGTTAAACAACTTGAGTCCTTCATACAAACGAGTCTCCATTTTTAGAACTGAAGGAGTCATGTTTGAAATGGTTATACCTAGACGTGTCTAATCTTGCTTGGACCACTTTTCATGCTGTAGAACATGTTCATTGGCTATTAGAATCTCTTGTATTTTATGGTTCTTCATATCTGTTTGTGTCTATATATCTTCCTTATGCATTTTTAATGTCTTTTTTGTGGACTTTTCTCCCTGCTTATTTCCTTAGGTTTATTCTTTTAGGCTTGTGTCTTCTCACTTTCCCATGGACAAATTATCTGCAGGAATTATCTTTCTTCATTGACCTTCAGAATTCCTCTCTACATTTGCCTCATGCTTATATCTTTGTCTTTTCCTTCAGCCTTTGGTTTTTGTCCTCAGACAAAAAGTTTAAGACTTTCCATTTCCTGTAGATTTTCCTTCCGAAATAATTCCTTATCTTTGGGTTTTTGGTCACTTCGCTTTCCTTATAGTGACTTTCCTGAAGATACACTTTGATAACTTGAAGATGCCCTTTGGCAACTCAAAGATGCCCTTCAACAACTATGAAATGGTACACTTGCACTTGAAAATTCATTTGAGATTTTGTGAATATACTTTCCTGAATGGCACATACCCTTCGAGTTTTTTGTGAATGAACTTTCCTTTTGAAGAAGAAGCCCCTCGAAATTTTGAAACTGGCCTTTCTTTCAAAAAAACTGGAAAGCCCTTCAAACTTCTTGAATTTGTCCCTTCAGACTTATCTTTTGAGATTTCTCGAAGGGTACATACCCTTTGAGATTTTTACAAGTGAACTTTCCTAAAGGGCACATACCCTTCAAGATTTTTGAATTTACCATTTCCTTTCCTTCAGATAAAATGTCCGAAATATTTGAACCTTTCTTTCCCACGAGCTTTCTTCCAAAGGAATTCTTTTAGACAATTTGTTTGAAGGAATTCCTTCAAACTTTTGTAAAGTCCTTTTCCTTTCTGACAAGCCCTTCGAGCTTATAAAAATGGTCCTTCGGCATTATTGTGATGAACTTTCCCAAAGGGTTGGTACTCTTCAAGAATTTTGCCAAGTGACCTCTCCTCAGTAAATGACCCTTCAGATATTTTGCAATGACTATTCTATTTATTGTTTGTCTTGTTTCCCGAAGGGTGGATACCCTTCAAGTTTTTGTAGTGTCCTTTAGAATCTATAACATCCATTCGGCTCTTCAAAGTGATCCTTTGGCTTTAGAAAAGTGTCATTTCCTTTAAACTTATTGTCTGAAGGAATTAAATCCTTAGCTAGTGACCCTTCAGACAAAAAGTTTGAAGGATTCAAACCTTTTAGAACTTCAAAATGATCTTTGCCCCTTTGGAAATGACAAAAAAATTGTTCTCTTTAGAATATGCTCCTTCAACTAAACATCTATTCTTTTCCTAGAGGGCATCGAATTGTGAACATTCTAGTGACTCAATTGGGAATCATGTCTGCTATGCTTGAGAACTCAGACCATAAACATGATATTGAAATCACAAAAATAATGGTAAATTTGGTCCATGACTACAAATCTCCTTTGACCAAACATGAAGTAACCTCCATCCTTCAAAATAAAATGGGAAACACATGAAAACACAAAAACTAACTAAGAAGCAAATGTGCAAAAAAGCACTTATTCAGAACAAAACAAAAAGGAACTATTGTGCTTAAACAACACTTAGAGGAAAGCAAAACAAATAAAGAACCTATTTAACCATGACAAAGCATGATCTACTTGGATCAAATGGGAAATTTGTGAAATCACTCCTTCTAAGAGATGGTACAAGTTACAAAGCATAATTTTTATTAATCATAACCTTTGATGAGGCATTTTCCTTGTCCACCAATTGTATTAACATCTTCTCAAATGAGTCATCAAGAACAAACTAGTCACCAACAAAGATAAACTCATCTAGTACTTCCAGATCTTTTTCATACTGTTTGTCATCTACAACCTTGTCAAGTGATATCTCATCTATGCATTGTCCTTGACAGACCTCATCTTTCTTATCAACCATTGCAAGTTCATCCAACTCTTCAAAGAGCTTTGAATAGGCAACCCAATCCATATTATGATCTTGAATAGGTAATTCTTGATCAAATTTCTCATAAATCTGCTCTTTAATGGGCAACATATCCCTACAAAGCTCTTCAATCTCTTGAAGAGATTCATGATACAACTACCAATCATCATTTTTTTCCTCATTTTGATCAATTTGAATAGGACCAGCTTGAAAGTTATTTGGATCCTTTTCAATAGGAGATACCTCTAACTCAAGTATGACTTTAATCTATACCAGCTCCTCTTGGAGTTCCTTCACATCAAGATCAACCTTCTCATTCTCAACTATAATTGGATGCTCAATTAAAACCTCAAGTGAAGTATCACTGATAAACTCTTCCTCATGCAAACTTGAAGCATCCTCTTCACACTATGTAAGAGCTTGACCTATAGCTACAACCTCTTTTTCAATTTTTTAGAGAATAGGCTCCTCCTAAAGAAGGGAAATGGTGGGAGGGTGATAAAATTCATCCATTTGAGAGGAAATAGGAAGCATTAGAGGCTGATCATGATCAAATTTTAGGGTCTTGAGGGCAATGGAATCTTTTAGGTAATTTTGGAGAGGAGGGAAAAAAAAACTCTTAAAGACCTCTACATTCTGTTCCTTCCACTTGGCCATTACCTCATCAAAGTCTGAAATCTCCTTGTCCTCATGGACAACTTGAGCTTGAAATATGAGCGCTAAAGAAAGGGGACTATAATAAGGCTTAACCTCATGAATAGGCTCTTGAATAGGATCTTGAATACAATGAGGAAGCTCCCTTGACACACACTGGGCATGATTAAGAACTTCATGAGAATAAGGAACACAAGAACCCTTTGTAGACAAGTGATTCAACTCAATTTTCTACCTCTCCCAAGTCTCTGTCTTCTCTAATACAAGAACACATAACTCATTTATCTTTTCTAGATCGTTGAACACATTTTGATATAAACCATTCACTTCTTCATACTGAGAATTTAAAAAAACTTTTCTTACAGATGCTATTATTCTGAGCTTTATTTCATTCATTCTTTCTTAAAGACAAGACTGCTCATATGCACCATCATAGCCATATGGGAAAGATGAAATCTGGTCCTGAGACTGATATGGGTCATAAAGAAGGTAAGAATCATGCTCTTGATAATAAGGATCATGAGAAACTTGATAAGGTTCAACATAGCTTTGATAATACTCCCAATAAGGCTAATTAGGCTCATAAAGAGACTAATAGGTATCATAATAAGGTTGGTATGATTCATCATAGGGATGATAAGGAAACATAACATATGAATTCTCTTCATACATAGCCATTAAAACTCATTCATGATAATGCAATAAGAGTAGACTTACATGGAAACCATACCTAGACTATTAGAAGCAATTGCCTGAGTTTGAAATCACCAAATACTTCATGAAGAATACTACTGCAACTGTAATTTCATCAAGACCAGTTCCAATGTGTCCCATCAGACATGTCAAAAACTATTGTCAATTAGACTTGCACCCTTGTGAAGGTGGTTTCATGCCTTCACAGTCTATTGAAACATGGAAATAATTCTAGGTTGTGGGTGACCTACTAAGTGGATTGAATCTCTAGATTTTAAGGGTTAGCTCCCTTTGGTGTATCAATTAGGACCTTTGCTCTATGCTACAAACTACCAGACAAAGAGAGAGAAACTTGAACAAAAATCCTATCTAATAATGGTGATACACCTATATTTTTGACTGATATATTCAATTATATCTCCTAAAACACTGATTTAGACAAGAAGAAGGCTGAAATTTCAACTCCAATTGATCGATATGCATAAGTATTTCATGAAAAGGTTTTATCTAGTATCTAAAACTTGAGGGAAATGAAAGAATAGGCCTGATTCAAGGCACTAATCAGCCACTTGCATCCACTAAAATTCCAACCAAAAGACACTTAAACACAGAGCATGACCTGCATAATTTGACCAGCTAATAACTAGGTAAGAATCAAGACTTGGCAAGGAAGAAAACTCTATCACTTATGCAAATCAATGACAAAATACACTATACCAACTTGCTAGAAATTAAAAAGAATAGTCCTTCTATTAATTTGAAAAAGGTTACAACTCAATATTTGATAGAATTTTGTCTTTCCAAAGGAGGGATACAATTCAAGGCTGAAAATCCAACTTATATAGAAAAATAGACAACAACCAAGATGTTGGCATTAAAAATAGAAGAAGACAACTCTTTCATTAGCCCAAGTCCAATTTCTGTTATGCCAAGATAACAAATCCTTCTAAATTTGTATTTTCTTATCTTTTGTCTTGCATGAAAAACCCTTTGGTGTTGAAAATGGATGGTGGGCTCAAGATTGGACTAATCTACCTCATGCATGATGTCATACCAACTTTGGATGTCTTGATTTAAGTTTGAATTGACTTGATTCTAAGTTGGAATGTTTGAAAGGATTTTCTTTGCATGAAAACAATGAGTAGATCTGGCACTTTACAATTAGTCAACTCTAAATTAAGAACAATCAACTCCACAAATATGAATAATGAACTCCACATTTGAATTTGGAACTTCGCTTGAACTGCTGGAGCGTTTGAAAGGCTTTAAGATCTCAAAATTAAATAACTTGAGTCCTTCATGCAAATGAGCCTCCATTTTTAAAACTGAAGGTGTCATGTTTGACATGGTTACACTTGGACATGTCTAATCCTGCTTAGACCACTTTGCATGCTGTAGAACGTGTTCATTGGCTATTAGAATCTCTTGTATTTTTAGGTTCTTCATCTCTGTTTATGTCTATATATCTTCCTTATGTATTCTTTATGTCTTTTTTGCTAACTTTTCTCCCTACTTATTTCCTTGAATTTATTCTTTCAGGCTTGTGTCTTTTCACTCTCTCATAGACAAATTATCCATAGGAATTGTCTTTCTTTATTGGCCTTTAGAATTCCTCTGTGTATTTGGCTGAGGCTTATGTCTTTGTCTTTTCCTTCAGCCTTTGGCTTTTTTCCTCAGACAAAAAGTTTGAGACTTTCCATTTCTTATGGATTTTCCTAATGATCTGGGCAACAATTTAGGCGACAATTCGGGTGACAGTTCCACCCTAATTGATGACGGGACTTCCGGGAGCCATAACTTTTGCACCGTAGCTCTAATTGACTCATCATTTGAACTATTGGAAAGCTAAGAATGAGGCGAACATTGTGAGATGACATTGATCTTTTCTCAATGGAGTTTGACCCTTGAAAACCCAACAAAAGTGCTTCAAATTTCAATTTTAGTAGTGTAGTCTAAAAATAGTAAGTTTCTAAAAATAGTAATTCCTCAAAGTCTGTATTGTTTTAAATCTTGGAAGTCAAACCACTTAATCTCCCTTGAGATTGGTGACCTTCCACATCCTCTCCATGCTTTCAAAATGTGTATAAATGAAGAGGTAACCTAAAATGTGAGGACAGACATCTCTTCCCAGAGATAAGCATATATTTGTATTGCGATCTTGAGCAATACTACATCTCTTCTCAGAGAATTCATTGTTACTATGTTATTTCTATGCTATTGAAATATTTATGAACTAGAACTTCTGATTTTTGGATCAAGAATTGTCTTTCTTTATTGGCCTTTGGAATTCCTCTATGTATTTCCCTAAGGCTTATGTCTTTGTCTTATTCTTCAGCCTTTGGCTTTTTTCCTCAGACAAAAAGTCTGAGACTTTCCATTTCTTATGGATTTTCCTCCTGAAATAATTCCTTGTCTTCAGGTTTTTTGTCACTTCACTTTCTTTGTAGTGACTTTCTCAAAGATACCCTTCGACAACTATGAAATGGTACACTTACCCCTGAAAAGTCCTTTGGGATCTACGAATGTACTTTCTCGAAGGGCACATATCCTTCAAGTTTTTTGTGAACAAACTTTCCTTATGAAAAAAAATCCCCTCAGAATTTTGAAACTAGCCTTTCTTTTAGAAAAGTTGGAAAGTCCTTCAAACTTTTTGAATTTGTCCCTTCAGACTTATGTTTTGAACTTTTTCGAAGGGTACATACCCTTCAATATTTTTACAAATGAACTTTCCTCAAGGGCACATACACTTTGGGTTTTCTTGTAATGTACCTTCCCGAAGGGTGCATACCCATTAGGATTTTTGAATGGACTGTTTCCTTTCCTTTGGATGAAATTTCTGAAGGATTTAAACCTTTCTTTCTCGAGAGCTTTCTTCTAAAGGAATTCTTTTGGATAATTTGTCTGAAGGAATTCCTTCAGACTTTTGTAAAGTCCTTTTCCTTTTTGACAAGCCCTTTAGGCTTATAAAAATGGTCCTTCGACATTCTTGTGATGAACTTTCTCGAAGGGTTGGTACCCTTCAGGAATTTTACCAAGTGACCTCTCCTCAGTAAACGACCCTTTAGATTCTTTACAATGGCCATTTGACTTATTGTTTGTCTTCTTTCCCAAAGGGTAATTACCCTTAGGGTTTTTGTAGTGTCCTTTGAAATCAATAATATCCCTTTAGCTCTTCAAAGTGATCCTTCAACTTTAGACAAGTGTCATTTCCTTTAGAATTATTATCGGAAGGAATTGAATCCTCAGCTAGTGACCCTTCAAAAAAAAAGTTAAAAGGATTCAAACCCTTTAGAACTTCAAAATAATCTTTGTCCCTTTGGAAAATAAAAAAACATCTATTCTCTTTAGAATCTGCTCTTTCAACTACTTGAATAAACATTTATTCTTTTCTTGTAGGGCAACAAATTGTCAACAACTCCTTGTTCTTGGTAGGATGGTCTATTTTCTTTGAAACCTTGATAAGGTGGCCTTTGATATTTGAAGGGATGATAGGTGGTCTAATTTTATTATTGATAAGGTATATTAGCCCAGTATTACTACCTCTTGAGTTGTAGAATTTCATTCCCAAAAGATTGTGATAAACTTTTCAAATCTCCAAGCTCACTAGCTTGACTAGAAGGGTTTGCAACTTGGGCTTGAGGGGATGGAATAAGAACTAAAGATATAATTTGATGAACTTGAGGGGCTGGTATAGGATTCAATTCTAGGAATACAGGCATTGAAAGCCTTGGAGAGAGCTTACCAGCTTGTATCAAGTTGTTCTCTGCTCTTATTGCAACCTCATAAGCATTTGGCAAGGTAATACCACCCATTAATTGTATCATCACACCAATATCAAAGTTGAAGGATTTTAGATAGTACAAAAAGGCATATTCTAGGGATGGTCTAATCAATACAGGTATCTTAATCCATGTCTTTTAGAATCTGAGGTTAAAATCAAACATGAACTCATGAGGAGCTCTCTTTATGGTAGTCAGTCATTTAACTGAGGATAGGTGATCAGATTTGTCCTCAAATTGTCTAACTAAGGCTGTACCTAATTCATCCCAAGTAAAAATTAAATTCAATGGAAGGTTTCTATACCAATACAATGCTTTTCCTTTAAAGGAAGCAATAAGTAATCTAATAGCTACATTTTCTTGATCAACATTGTGAACTAAACAAAGGCTGGAAACATCCTAGATTTGATCAATAGGAGTTTCTTGATCTTCTCCTAAGAATAATGGGATACTCTTAAGAGTGGACATAGGAATTTCATCAAAATAGGCTAAATTTAGTGGACTACCTCTATTAAATGGAACAAACACTTGATTTTTGATGGCCGTCTAGATAGTGAGAATTGCACTGCTAGGAAAATTGGATGATCAAGAGATGAATATTGCCTTTGAGGATATGGATTTGTCCTACTAAACCTTTCTCTTTTCTATGAAGTAGAAGGCAACTCAATGAATTCAAGAGGAATACCTTTACTAGCTGACCTTGTGGTAACCTTTGGCATGAGAGTATTACTTGGATAATGCTATGAACTCTAAAACCTAAAGCATCTTTAGCTTCTGATGATGATATATGTCTTCTTCTACTTCAAATACTTCTCCTCAGCTCCACACTTTAGCTATGTGAAAGAGAATGGGTCCCACTAGGTGTGTTAAAAACTTTTGTAGCATTAATTTGCACCCTTGGAGAGAGTTCTTCATGCTCTCTCCAATTAAGCTACAAAATAGGAACAACCTCATGTTGTGGGTATCCTATAGTGAGGTTAAACATCTAAAGAGATTTGGTTCCCTTGGATCTATCACCTAAACTAATCTCTTACTTGGAAAAGGGAGAGAAATTGATAATAATTAATGAAAAAATATAAAAAAAGGTGATGCACCAATGTTTTGGAAAATTATAATTGCACAAGACACACTATTAAACACTTTGAAGCCTACAAATATCACTTCACTCACTCTTTGATAAGCTTTCACATAAGTATTTCATAGAAAGGCACAAATTAGCTATGAATCTAGCATGGGAAGGTAGATGTCAGGTCTTTTCCACCTCTAAACTAATCAACAAACTACCTATAGCACTTAGAATGACCTGTAAAAGGTAAAAAACATCTCATGAAGGTAGGAAAAACTCAGATGGAGTCAAAGGAAATCAAACATTCACTTAACCACATCAATGAATTCAGTCTTTTATTTCATCGAATTGGTGTTGGAGTACAAAAATTGGCATAGCTAGAGCATGCCAAAAGCATAAGAGTCCCTTTTTTTATTGGGGGAGAAAAGGAAGATATATAATAAAGGGGAAGAGAGAGAGGGAAGCGAGCAAATAGAAATCAATAAATGAGGCCCAACCACTTTTTGATTAGTTAACATTAATATTTCCTCTAAAAATTAACTTTCATTAGCTCCAAATATATTTAAGGCTTCTCATTGGCTTAAAAACACACTAGAAGACAAGAACTTGCTAAGGATGATGAGTCATGATCCATTCAAAAGGGAAAAGTCCCCAAAGGCTTTGAAACTTTATTGAATGCTCCACTTGCCTTTCTCAACCTCCAAACTCTCCATCTTCTTAATGAGCTTACAACACCACACTTCATCTTGATATGTTCTTTATGTTATCAAAAAGTCACTTAAACTCATTCACTAGTGTCCCTTCTAACATTCCTTTCATAGTCACAACTCTGCCATTACTCTAAACCCTAAACATAGGTCCACTATAGATGAAAACCAATTTTGTTATTAGTTTTCATATAGTTATAATTCATTGAAGCTCTATAGGCTACTTAGTATTTTGATCATGAACAAGATGTAAAACTTAAATCTGAGGGCTTTTGAGAGGTTTAACTAAGTTTTATTGGCAACATACAAATCTTTAGGGTTTGCTTTGATAACCTAGATCGTATTTAGATCTCACATTTATACATTTGCCTGCTCAAGTCCATAAAATCCTTCAATCTAATGTGTTCATACATGTGACATCTCTTTTCCATGCCATTTATTTCATTTTAAAACCTAACTATTGTCACCTTAGACACGTGTCCTCATCTCATGCCCTCCAAAGATTTGATCAAATTTACTCTGTTGATCTACTTGGGAGTCTCCTAGCTTTGACCTTCAACGATGTCATTGATCTTTGATCTATGTTTGAGATTATGACACTTGGAAACCTTATGTGCCTTTTGTGGATCCTCTATTAATCTCCATATGGTTAATACTCTTATGTTGTATGGCAGCCTTGCATGTAATCTGGGCTCATTGACTTTTTGACCTTGATCTGTATCATTGATCTAATTCTACACAATTGAACATGCACCATAGATCTTTATCTGAACATATGATCGAATGCGGTCCATCAATTTATTTAATTCACCATGATCGAGATACTTAGCACCATTGCATTCATTCTTAGGATTCTATGACCTTTTGACCTCATGATCACCATTGATTTTCAATTGCATGATTAAATGTGTGTCATAGATCTGCATTGACTTATTGACCTAATGCTCGCCTGCATGCCATTGATCTTTAATCTGCATTTGATATTATGACATTTGGTAGCTCTACGTTTAACTTGAAACTTGTTAAAGATTTTTTGAATCCAAACGACTACTTCTTATGGCTTTAACTTAACATTTCTCGGCATGTCCCATACTGTTAGATCATCTTTGAAGGCTTATATCTTGATATAGAAAATAGATCAAGACACCAAACTTGTAGGGGATATTCATAGCATAAAATACATCATTTTTATGTAATCTTTCAACTTTGATTGGATTTCTAAGTACACTTATTAAATACACAACCAAAATGACATGTTCATTCATGTATAACGTGCTATGATAGTTTGGTTCCTAATAATCACATTAAGGAATTTGCAAGAACAATTCATTGACTCACAAGATAAACTAGCATGATGTGCAAAGTTTCAAATGGTAAGGGTGACAATTTGACCTGTGAGTTCAAAATTGTCAAGATTAGCAAGAAAGATAATAGAGCCACTAAAAAAATAACAAAAGATGAGTGGTTTATATGTGGACTATTACCACACTTAAGAGCTACCATATATACAAAATAATTCAAAACATTTATTGTAGTACTAGAGATGGTAGACTGCTCAGAGGCACAAACCTAGAGAAGGGAAAAATATATGATCATGTAGATGAAATTTGAAAAAATGGAATGGGAGCTAGCACACTTAAGACTAAGGTAAGAAATTCAAATAAAACCTGAGATAAACATGTCATCCTCTAGTTCAACTTCTAGACCCAAGATATGGTGTACACTCTATTGTGAAGAAGGACATAATAAAAGTGAATGACCATATGTTGAGAAAGTTAAGAAAGTAGTCATGACACAAGCCCAACAAATTAGAATGATGCCATCACTTCATCACCCACTTATAAAAGATAGATTGTATTGTGGAATATGTAGGCTCTATGATCAATACCCCCAATATATGTGTCCTCTAATGGAAGTAGCCCTACCAACAAATTGATTAAGATATTGTACAATGTGCATATCATTTGGCTATTATCAACAAACCTACCCTAAAGTAGAAGCACTAGGAGAATTAAAAGAAGGAAATACAAGAGCAATAATGATAACCACTAAAATAAATATATATATACTTCTAGTTGTGACAACCAATCCTGATCCCACATAACATGTACAAATACAATATTAGACACCACTAACACCTCCTGAAATAACCAACCCCGTAAACATTAATTTAATAATTATCAAGGAGGATATCAAGGGAATAACTACAATTTGGAATACCATGGAGGATATAGAGAGGGATTCAATGGGGGGTACCAAGGCAACAAATACATAATCTAATACTACAGAGGATATCAAGGCAATAACTAAAATCAAATTTACCACAAAGGATATAAAGGATGGTAACAAGGAAATAACTACCAAGGCAAAGGCTAAGGATACCAAAGGTATCCTATAAATAACTATCAAGGATATCAGGGCTATCAAGGAGAGCAAGGTAAGAGTTTTCAAGGAGGGCCAACTGGTCCAGACCAAGGACCCCCCACCTATTTTAAGTGTGAAAAGGAGGGACACCTGGGACAAAATTGTAATGAACCACAATAAAGAGAGTGTGTGTTTTTTCATGAACAAGGCACACATGATGTGTATACTTGTCCTAATGCTACATGATTCTTTAAAACATGTGAAACAAAATCAGATGCCCTTAATGAAACTAATAAAGGCACCCAACACTTGAAAAAATCCTAAGGGAAAACAAAAAATAAGAGAAATAAAAACATCAACCCAAGACATCTCGCCAAGGTAGGATTATATCAGAAAAAAATCAAAGCAAAAGAAAAATTAGGAGAACATAAGAATAAGAAACCTATAAAAGTGAACATTCATAAACCTGCATATAAAAAACCCAAAGTGAAGTAGGAAAAAAAAGAGATGAGCCCTATTAGGGAGACATATCAAGTGACGATAGTGACAGTGAAAAATATCCTAATACAAAAGCCCATGATAAAATAGTACATTTCAATAAAAAAATTAACTGAAAAATCACAACAAAGAGAATAACAAAAACAAATGTATTTTCAAGATGAATAAATGATAGGACTGAAAAAAATAGCGCAAAGGATAAATAAGAAATCCCTATTGGATAAACTCCAACATTTTTACAAAAACTATAATAAACAAGAATGCACACACACATTTGCAACAAATTGAAAAAACCAAAACCAATAAATAAAAATGTATTTAAAAAAAAAGAGCATGAAATAATTTCATGATATATTTAGATGTAAAGGTAGAAGGTCGTAGTTTCACAAAAGCATTACTATATTTAGGGGCATATGTAAATGTAATGTCAAAAAGAACATGAGAGATATTGGGTAAACCCAACTTACATCCTATAAATTATGATATTGCAATGGCAGTTGGGAGTCTGAATCACTATTAGGGGTCTTGAGAGGAGTAGAGGTAAACTTTGTAAGGATATCTAAAATAATTGAGTTTGAGGTCATGCAATGTTCCTCCAAGAATCCATCATATTCTATCATATTAACTCTAAGTTGAGTTGTGGATTGTAACCATATATTCAATTTTGAAAACTAGGAAATAACCTTTGAAGTAAATAGGATCATGGTACATGTTTCGTCATAAATCGCTATGAGTGTCTCCTAGATAAAAGCGATATGGGAAAAGAAATATACCGATGATGATTTTGATGACCTCTAAGGAATATAGGCAATAGAAAAAATCCCACATTTCAACAGAGAGTTTGACAAAAATGAAGAAGGAAAAATTACCCCATAACATGATGAATTAGAGTTAGATAAAAAAGAATACATAAAAGCATGGTTATATGTCACCTTGGAAACAAAGGTTCACAAACTATTCTCTTAAAATAATTCCATGAAAATAAATACACACTACTAACCAAGTTGAAAACAAAGAAGCTTGCTATTTTACAAAAGAAGAGTTTGAATATTATATTATTGTTGATCCAAGAGGATCCCCACACCAATCTGATCAGATGGTTTACAATTTTACTAAAACTACCTTCACATCAAAGAGATCCTCAAGAGATTTCCAACGTAATTTGAATGGGTTCAAACAAACATTTAATGCAAAAGCTATGGCCTATTAAAGGTGGTAATACACAAGAAAAAAAACAACGTAATGCTGACTGGACATGTACAAGTGGCCTAGTCAGGGATTGACACATGTATCAATAGTATCTTAACATGTGGAACATCTAAACATATCCCTAAGACAAATATTGGTCTTAAAACCTATTCATGTGGTGTTGAAACTTTTATTTAAAAAATATTATTATTAAAAAATCCTATTAATGTGGGATTCAATCCCACCCAGTAATGTGTGGAAGCATTATCTAAGCTTAAAAATAAGGCAATGGAAAGGGGATATGAATTCTAACATATTGGGTAAGAAGACAAGGCTTCAACCCATAAAATAAGGGACTTGGAAACATTATAAAAGTTTCATTGTTATATTTGAAAAAGGACAAAGAGATAGAGAGAGGAAAACTTTTTTTTTGGCCCTTTGAAGGAGAGCAAGTAAGAAACAAGTAAATGCCTTTTTATGTAGTAAATAATAACTTTTATATAGGAGATTATTGCAAAAACTTCTTAGAGGCAAAATATACGTCATTTTTATAGACCAAAGTCATATTTTGGTGTAAACATTATACATAAAAATGTATTTTGCACCATTTAATAGATCGATTCAAATGCTTTTCAGACCCAAATACAACCCCTATAAGGGCTTTGTTACTAGTTTGGTTTGTGTTTTCTCTATTTCTATACATTTACTTACGATTTTTAATCAACATTGAACCTGATTTTTAACCAAATAAGCCAATTTCACGTCAAAAGGTGAAAAATTGAGAAGATTGTTGAGTATCTGAAATTGGTAAATAGTGAGCATTTTATATTAGCTAACAATTAAAATCATATTTAGTATTAGAGAAATTGATCATGATATTTTAATGTGGTTTTTGGATTTGCAACTTTCTGTTTTGCATGTTAACGAGGTCAAGAGCAAGTGTTGTGAAGGACAATTTAATATAACCCAAAAATTGGTGTAAAACATGTAAGTCAAGCCATGGATTCTCTTAGGGGAGAACCAGACTCAAAAACAACCTTCTGTCAAGTTTTTATAGAAATGAATAGCATGGCATAAGAGTTGTACCACAAAAAAAAAGAAGATTGAAGGTGGAAATGAAGGTAAACAAGAGGAAGAAACTTAACCAATGGTAAGGGTAAAGGATAAAAACCTCCTAAATCTCCTCCATCTCCTCCCTAACCTTCTAGTTCTTCTTTTGATGAACAAAAGAAAGTCTATGATAATGTTTCTTCCAAGATAAAGCTTGATGTTATGTTTAATTTACCAATTTATCATGAAAATATTAGTGCAGAGAAACTAGATCATTGGATCAAGCGCATGGAAGTATATTACAAGGTTCAGATATTGACGATGAAGAAGAAAAAATTTAGCTAACGACTATTTAATTGAGTGGTACAACACTCATTTGGTAGGATAGTAAGACACAGTAAGATATCGTAAAACATAATAAAGTGATTTCTTATTGGAGTGATTTTTTTTTTGCACTAAAAATTCAATTTTATCCATTAGGTTACATTCAATATGCTACTATGTATTGGTAAAATTTAAGTGAATCAAAGGGTCAGAGTGTACAAGACTACACTCAAGAGTTTAAGAAAAGGGATTTGATTTTAAGCATTCCCCTTTACACTCAAGAGACTCTTTTGAAATATATTGGTGGCTTACATAGTTATTTGAGGCATACAATACTCATATTTAACCCCACTAATCTTGATGAAGTGTGTGTCTAAGCTACCCATATTGAATCAAGGGGTAAATAGACTCAGGACAAAGAACACTTCACAAAAAAGCCTAGTAAACTATCTGAAAGTAAGGTAAATGGAAGTGTAAGATGAAACATACTTCCATGGTCAAGAAAGGGGATGGGAACCATTTTTGTTCTCTTTGTAAGAGAAAAGGCCATGGAGATGTTAAGTGTTGGAAACTCCACCCAAAATGTAGGCCAAAATAGTTTAGGAGCAAGAAAGGTAAGAAGACTATTACAACAGTACAACAAGATCTTGGTTACCATTTTTTGATTCATGCTTACTTTTGTTGATGATTACGACATTTCTTAATCATTAATGTGTTTTATGTTACGCAGGTACATTAATTATGTTTTATCATATCATGTATCAGTTGTGTCAAAGGATCCTCTAGTCCATATTGTATACATATAATATTTTTAAACTTTATCAGTTATTGATGCTTTCTCTCTTATAAGAACTTGTCAAATCTCAATCTCTATGAGTACATGCCTTAAAAAGTGTATTGGGAAAGGAGTTGGTAGACATTTGGTGCTTCATAGGATTATCGACCCCTATACTATTACCTAAAACCACTATCAGCTACTCTTATCTAATTCCCTAAGTAACAAAACCCCACATATACACTTCCCTACGAAATTCACTGCCCAAAATAGCCCCTACCTAAGTAACACCCTATTTTATTCATTTTCCTACTATGTTTCCCTAGTCAACCTTATTGGGACTAGTGCATGTTACAAAACTCTATCAGCCTAGACCTAGTTCAAGACCTAATGACTCTATTTCCTACGAAACAAGGTCGACCTAGCCGACCTTATCATTTAAATTCTTGTGATGGTTTAGGATCAATATTTGGCTAAAATACCCCTTTACCTTCATTTATAAATAGAGGATCATTTAATTATGCATCATTATAGCTCTCAAGTCTACTTATATTATCAATTTGAGGTTTTATTGCTTAGGTTTTTGTCTTGGAGTAGTAACACTTATCTTGTGGAGGTCTTGGATGCATAGAAAAAGTCTTGTAGCCTAGAGCTAATTTATCTTTGTGATCCTTACAAGCAACAACAACCTCTTTCAAAGCACCATTTTTCAAGGGAGAGATTGAAGTATGATGGGTTCATTTCAACAAGGTAAGTATACTCCTATCCCTTCATATTTTAATAAGTAGATGTAGAAATTAATGGATTGAATTTTATCTCTCCTTTCTTAGATTAATTTTATATTATATTGAATAGATTTATCTTTGCTTGTTTATTGTCTTCCCCATTTATTCCATAAACTTTAGTGAGCACTAGATTATCTTGCATATTCATTGACTAGATTAACTTGCATGTTTATTTAGTAGATTAGCTTGCTTATCTCTATTATAAATTGATGACCTAACTTTTAGAATATTTAATTCTAAGTGGGTTTAGTTGATCCTTAACCTTGGTATTAATTAAATAAATAATAATATATTATTTATTACCATGAGGTGCAAACCTCGTGATAATAAATAATAAAATTATAACTATTTAATTATTACCAAATTTTAATTAAATTATTTTATTGAGATGGATGGACCCTTTACTTTTACAATAGTCACCTCCTTTGATTTTTTATTATAAATAGGAATTTACCCCTATTGTGAAACCAACTTGTGAATATGAAATATTAATCATATTAAATATCAAAGAGATTTGTGAAAGTTTGTCTGAGAAGAAGTGAGAGGTTGAAGAACTTGTATTGGGTAAAGAGGAGTTTCTCAATTATTAAATAATTTATCATTATAGTTTTTTTTACCTCTAATAAGTTTTTTCATGTTAAATCTATGTGCAATGGTTTATTGATCTGTGTGTTTTATTTATTATGCTTTGCTTATTAAAATTTACTCTAGATCCTATCATGTGGATGTACATTGCTTTATAAATTCTGTCATGGTATCAAAGCAAGTAGGGTGGATTTAACTAGTAAGCATATTGAATTGAGTTGAAATAATTGATATTTTATTCAATTTAAAATATATTTTTTAAAATTATTTTAAGCCTCCTTCAAAAGTATGTTTATGACACAGACGAAGAATAATTTTTTGCTTGATCTCTGGGAGGACTAGTTCATCATTCTCGAGCCTTGCTTAAGAGCAAAAGAGATAGTTTTAGATGATTTTATTTTAGCCCAGGTGCCATTAAGAGCATTTATACGGCCTAAGTACAGCTTGTGGAGCCTGGAAACTTCAAAAAATTATCTAAATTTATTTCGGTGATAGTTATAGTGTTTAAAAATTATTTTAACAATTATTTTGACTATCAAACCCCTTGACAGTCCATCTAAAGCATTAGAAGCTTCATTTTGTTTTTTCCAAGCTCCCTCAGGCATCATGGTACGACCTGGTGGATTGAAAAAACAAGTTTCTCTGTCAAAAATCAAAATTTGAACTTGTGATTGCTTTTTGTAGGCAAATTTAGGAACAGTGACAAAATTTTAAACTATTGAGTGGATTATTCATCTTGTTGTGCATCTCCAAAATGCTAATCATGTGTCATTCTTCTCCATGTGGTAAGTATTTTATTTCATATAGTTTGACAAGTATTTAAAAAATAATTTATTTTTTAAATTCTTATTTTTCATGCAAAGTTGGTGGGCCCCACCCTTATTTAAAGCTTTTTTAATCCAAAAGGTAAAAACTTTTATTTTTTTCACTTTTTGGAAATTCATGCACTATATATAAATTCTCTAGAAAGCTTTTAGAAGGGTGGTGGAAAAGGGTGGTGGTGATAATTTTGCCAAAAACTTGTCACTAAAGAGGTTCTAAGTTGAAAACCCCTTAAATCAATCTTTTTTGACTTGGACAAATCATTTTTTAATTTTAATTTAAATTGAAATCTATTTTTTGGTTTGTGTACCAACATATTACGTGTTTAAAACCCTAGTTAACCTGTCAAACATGTTTCAACTTTTGACCTAATGAATATTTTGTGAAACATATTCATGTAACCAGTTGATCTTTAGGGTTTAACACCTTCTGGACACATCTACGTGGTCCATTTTTATATTTTGAAATATTCTATTATTAATTTTATAACTTTTTTAATAATAGTATCTAGGTGATTGTTTTGAGTACAACTCTTTCGACACCTAGTTTAATGCAACTCTAATTCAATTTTTTACATTATTTGGAATCTAAATTATGTAGTTAAGTATAATTGCTTGTGTGATTTAATTTGTTTTGTAAAATAGTTAAAAAAACTCATTAAAAATATTTTTGTTAATAATTATGCTTACACTAATGTATTTTTGTGACACAATACTTTATTTTGTTACAATATTTTAAAATTTTCTTGCTTTGTCTAATATTAAATCAAATAATTATTGCATGCTTACACTTAAAATCTATTTTTTACTTTCAAATAAAATTAATATTCACACTAAAAAGTTTTATTTTAAGCATTTATTTACTATCATTTTTAAAGGGAAGTTATGGCTTTGCTTAATTTTATTTTAGACAAATCACAAATTCTCAATAGACATAACTATAATATTTAGAAAATATACAATAAAATGGAATTCATGGATCAAACGTCATGGAATATTATCATTGGGATTGAAAAAGTCTCGTTTGGATGACATATGATCCTTGAACTTACCAATGCATTTAAACATAAATCACAAGAAGCTATGTCTATTATCTTGCAGAATGTTAAAGATGAATTCTTTCTTTATATTGGTAATCAAGAATATCATAGTAATGCTTTTAAACTCCTTAAATCTATTCATGAGGGTACCTGCCTTTCAAAAATTATTAAGTTAATCTTTGAATTGTTAATTACACCTATACAAGGTGATGAATTTTTTTGTTAAAATTAATAACATCAAATCTTAGTTAAATGGTTGTAACTATAATTTGATTCAAAATCAACTATTTTATTTTATCATTCAATTAAATATTCATGAAAAGTTTAAAATTTCCAATTCAATTTTGAATTTTCAGTATCAAACTGAGTAATATATCCCTGACTTTACCATTTTGTCTGCTTTCCTAATTTAAGAAAAGCAATTTATGATTAATTTTAATTTTAAAGAGAATACCACTCAGACACTTCTCACTTTAAATATTATTTTTGATAACAATAAGAATAAAAAATATAACCCTAATTATGTTTCTAGTTTAATTAAAAATAAGAAACTTAAACTTTAATTTTAAGGAGAATTGCAATCTGTGTGATAAATTTGGTCATAAAATAAAAACTTATTATAAAAATAAATATAAAGTTAAAAATCAATCTTCTAAAAATAACAGGGGGAAGAAATCTAATCAAAACCCTAATGAGGATAATTATCGTGATCAAAATGTTATTATTTTATAGTTTGTTTTATTTACTTCAAATAAAAATTAGTGGATTTTAGATAGTGGTGCATCACACCATATGACTTGCTTGTATAATATTTTATGTGATTCTAGAGATATTTTTGAAAATATTTATGTAAGAGATAATTCATTTTTAGAAACAACTAAGCAAGGAAAGACAATTTTTTTAAATATTATTATTAATGATATTTTTAATGTACCTAAGCTTCAAAGGAACTTGTTATCTTGTTTACAACTTATTAATGATATTTTATTGTAACATTATTTAGAAATAATTGGTCTGTTAAAAACCAATCTAGGTCTTTGATTGTTGAAGGGGTTCAAAATAATGATTTATACATCTTATTTCTTTCTTTTGCATGTTTTCTTTCATCGCATAGTAAGAATGAATTTCAATTATAGCATGAAAAATTATGACATGTTAATTTTATAAGTTTATATGATATGCCTACTCAGAATCTTGTTGTTGAACTTCCTTGAATACTTTCTCATTATGAAACTTATGAGGGTTATGTGTAAGCAACATATTAACCCCTTTCAAAAGAATCATAATGTGAATTCCTCACATCTTTTAGAATTAATTCATAGTGATGTTTTGGGACCCCTTGGAGTTGTATCTCTTAATGTTTTTTGTATATTGTCATTTTTATTGATGTTTATAGTAGAATGATTTGGTCATATTTCACTAAAAAAATTGGATGTGTTATATAAATTCAAAGAATTTAAAATTTTTTGTTGAAAGTGTATATGATTTTTCTATTAAGAGATTAAAAATTGATAATGATGGTGAATATATTAGTAAAGGGTTTGATTTTTTTATATTATTTGAGGTATTTAAAGGGACTTAACAAATCCATATTCCTCCCAGCAAAATTATGTTGTTGAAAAGAAAAACTGCACTATTATTGAGATGGCTAGAATAATATTGCACTTTGTAAATATTCCTCCTAGTTCTTATGGGCTAGAGCCTTGAATACTTCTATGCATATTATGAATAGAATCCTTGCTTAATATTTATATTTTTTCTACATAAAAAATACATATATGCTCATAATATTTCATTTTATTTGATAAAACTATTTTGTTGTTACTTTAGAGGTACTAACTATATTGATAGTGTCTCATCTACATTATATTTGTTAGTAAAATAATTTAGTATTTATTCTTAAAAAATACCTATTACAATTATAATGTAATATATATATTTGTCTTAGATGATAAATCAAATAAAAATGTAGATATTATGATTATTTTCAGTTCATTTAGCATTGAAATACATTATATATGCAACATCATGCTAAATCTAACAAGATGATCATGCTTAGTTATTGCATTTGGTAAGAAGATCATGTTCAATGAGTTTAGATCTTTTGTGTTTTAATTATTTAGATACTCTCATTTAATTATTTTATCATTTGATTATTTCTACTAACATTCTTATATGCTTCATTTAATAATAAGATATGCTATGGAATGCAAAGTGTAAATGAAGTTTGTATTATTGGCTCTCCATCATTTACTTTCCTAGGAATTATATTCATACATCTCTAAACTTATTTGTCTTAGTCTCATATCTATTTGATTGGATGATGGCATTTTATGCTAAAATTATTCATATTTGATGTATGAGAGGTTATACCTCAATTTTATGTTGAAGCATATTAAACTTGCATTTTTTTTTAATGAAACTCAAATGACAAAATGGGTTTTTTCTAATAGGATATCTAATGTTTGGCTAAACTTAGTATCATATTATTAATAAATTATTTTATGTGCATCACATGATAGTTGGGGATGTTCATCTTGTTAATATTGGAGACGTCTAATAATGAATTGCACAATAATTTATATTTTTTCACTAACTTTGTAATCAAAGTAGTGAACTTATTTGCCTAAAATATGATTTGATTGTTTTAAATGTGTTTTACCATAGAAAAATATATATATATTTTATTTTGCACCTACACAAAACTTAAACACATATCCAAAATTAGATTCATGATAGCATAGTATGGCTAGCATCACAATAAACATGTGTGTGTGTGTGTGTGTGTGTATTGTGATGCTAGCCATACTATGCTATCATCAATCTAATTTTGGATATGTCTTTAAGTTTTGTGTAGGTGCACAACACCAAAAATTTGAGCATATTGAAGTTCATGTGTATTTTATCCGAAAGAAAGTCTCTATGGTGATATTTATCTATAGTTCTATTCTACAGATGAAAAGTGGCATATATCTTCACAAAATCATTTGGTGCTACCAATTTTTTTAGTTTTTTGTAATGCTAAGCCTCTTAGAGTTTCCACTGAGAGGGAGTATGCATGATAATGCCACTTCCTAATGGTCATATGTTTCTTCTCTATATTTCTTCTCAATTGTAATGCATTGTAAACTTCATGTAGAAGTTATGTTATTGTAAACTTCAAGTGGAAGTTTTAATTTTATATCCAATACAAAAAATCATACTTTGTAATGGAAGTCTTTATGCTATAAAAGGTTCCAAATATGCTTAGATGATTATTCAAGAGAAACTATGAGATGTAATCTCATTATCATGCTATCCTAAATTTATTTTCGAGTAGTTTATGGATTATAATTCATTTCGTTTCAAAAGGTGATGTTTGGCATGATGAAGGTTTTTAAATCCTTCAAATGTGTACATGGTATAATTCCTTTTTTTTTGAGGTAACTATGACATTTATCCCCAGTTAACATTAAGGAGGAGTATTAGAACATTTAATTTTAAGTGAGCTTAATTGACCCTTAACCTTGGTATTAATTAACTAAACAATAATATATTATTTATTACCAGGAGATGAAAACTTCGTAATAATAAATAACAAAGTTATAATTATTTAATTATTACTAGATTTTAATTAAATTATTTTATTGAGATGGATAGACCCGTTACTTTTACAACGGTCACCTTCTTTAATTTTTTTTATTATAAATAGGGTTTTACCCATATTGTGAAACTAACTCGTGAATATGAAATATTTTTTTTGATAAATATTAAGGTTAGATAGGTCCTCATCCCTTTTATTCAAACTGAAAAAACTGAACAAAACCATGGATTTGCAACCATAAGGCAAACCAAGTCTAAGACAAAGCAAATACACCAGAGAAGCAACAAAAAGCACCCCAAAGATCACCAAAGGATTTGGGAAAACCCAAAAAGAACACAAACAAGAGTAAAAACTCACCAAAAAATGAAGAAATTACCAATGATAAGAGCATCCTCTATAACAACCCACAAAAATTAATCTATAGATCAACTTTAAAGGGGAATACGATCCACATGGGTAACAATCCTACCATTTTTTATTTTTTTATTTTTCATATCGTACCATATGCCATGATTGGCCTCTAACAAGACAAGTTGTCTGTCAAAAGATAAAAAAATTGAATTTAGATTTGAAAACCCCTCTTTATCAGAATCAAAATTCTTTGATTCATGAACTGTCTTCACTCCTTCAACTAGAGTTGACAAAGATACATTCTGCACTTTTATTTTATCCACCTCAGCTAATACTACTTTACCAGCTATAGTGTTTTGATATTTATCTTTATTTTCCCTCAATTATGTATATTCTTGAGTACCCAAATTCTTGAAAATATCTTCTATCATTAACTTTTTATTTGGATAGCTCCACCTACTGAAATTTAGATTCACCCCATATTTCTTATGTTTCTGAGTTTGACCTAGGGGGCATGAAGCATGAAGATGTCCTAGTAATTTACAATTATGACATCTAAAGGTAGTATTTTCATAATATATAGCTTGAATATGCTAGGATTGATCATGTTTAATAATAATTTTATCCATTAATCCTCTACTCAGTTCAATCTCCACACATATTTGAACATATGTGCATAAAAATGCTTCAGTTTGATCCTCATCAGATTTTATGTAAGACCCCAAATCATTTTTAATCTCTTTGTGCACATGCACAAAATGTAGAGGCAAGTTTGGAAGCCAAACCTAAATTGGCATCTTTGTAAATGATAATGAATTTGGATCAAAGTCTAAAAACTATGAAGTAATAAATAAACCCATGCTTCTCCAAAACCATGGACCTTCCAAATGACATTTATGGTAGTCTTTCTCATCAAGGAAATGAACAATGAAAAATCCCTTGGAGCAAAGAGATATCTCACATTATTTTGTCCATGTCTCATGTATCCATTGGTACAATGTCATTGTTGATGGCCAAAAACCATTAAACCTATAGATTACTACATCCTCAGATAAAGTATTTTGATATTCAATCACTTACTCACTTATGATCTCTATAAATGGCACCTCCTCCACTTCTACTATGTAGGCATTAGAAGAAGGGGTAAACTTCTTAGTACTCGAATTGGCAACAACCTTTTTAATTTCTTCCTTAAAATTTGTTGGTTTGGAAGAGGATGCTTGTCGTGACCCTATGACACCTCCCCACAAACTCGAAGTCACGTGAATGATTATATCCTTACTTAAATTATACCTTATCAAAAGATATGAGTTATAGAGTTTTTTGCCCTAAAACACTAGACATTGAAAATCCACTAGAATTTGTAAGGAAAGCTCTAGATTTCACTTAAGATCTATCACTAAATTTGTCAGCTTCACCCAAATATAGTTGGTTATCCCAGCAATTGTTCTAACCATGACCTAGTACCCTATTGCCACCTGCTTTGGCCTTGCTCTGCTCAACAAAGCCAAATTCTTAGTTGGCATTTTTCAAATACATTGTAGACATCCAACCAATATAAGATTTTTAAGAAACCAACCTGAATCTATTTTCCCCATTTGAACACAACTAGGCTACCACAAGCACCAAAGAAACTGATAAAGGTGAATTGATATGGGGTAAATCGACCTACTACAATTGGAAGATAATTATCAATGACTCTCTAATCTATTTATTCTGAGCCCTATCTAGAAATACTACATACCCTATGCTAGAAAGACTTTCAGGGATTTTAACAAACACTTTCAAAGCATCTTCTAGAATACCATAAATTACAAAAATGGTAACAAAAACATCTACCATAGGAAAATTTGACACAAAACTCAACAAGATGACTTGAACAATGGCTTGTTTGCTTTGTACTGGCACAAGAAAAAAAGAACACACCCTCACAACACTCACATAAGAAAAAAATAAAAGGTTTAAATCCAATTTGAAACATCTAAAATAAATTTCTCAAAGCTTTGTCCTCAAGCCCATTGAGAAAAAACTCTTGGAAGGAATTGTAAAACTCAGCTTCTATTCTCATAGCAATAAGATCCCCATTAGAGAGTACGGTGCCTACAAAGAAATGTCCTTTCACCTAGAAAAATGTTGCATCGCTCTACCCAAAAACAAAATTATCAGGCCTATAAATCTAGCCAAAATAGCTCAAACCTCCACTATCCATACTACTAGGCTCAATATCTAGAAGCATGATTTGCAATACACAATAACCGCTCTTGGCATCGATGGAAAACACAAAAAACTTCTCCATTTGTAGATCAAAATCACCTCAGAAAGAGTCTGTGAGATCTAACCCATGCTCATCACAAATTACTACCCAAAACTTTGCCTTGATTTGGTATTTGCATTGACCACCAAGGGTAGCCATCACTCCATTTCCAGACAATCCATGCTGAATGCCATCAGGCTTGATTAGGATAAACATCTACTCCATCTCTGAAAAAAAAACTTATTTTTTTTGTAATATTAGGTGTTGTATTGGTCATAAATTGTGAATATGAAATAATAATCATATTCAATCTCAAAGAGTTTTGTGAAAGTTTAATTAAGAAGAAGTGAGAGGTTGAAGAACTTGTATTGGGTATAAAAGAGTTTCTCAATTATTGAATAATTTATCATTATGTTTTTTTACCTTTGAGAGGTTTTTCCAAGTTAAATATTTATGAAATGGTTTATTGATCTGTGTACTTCATTTGCTATGCTTTACTTATTAAAATTTAATATGATGGCATTTAACTAGAGGCTTTGGAAACCTCTCATTTACCATTGTATGTATGGAAAGAGATCCCTTAGTTAGGTTTAACAGATCCATAATTAGTCATGACCTAATATAACAAAGTATTGCTAAGTGGATTGTTAGTTAATTACCTTATTTGAGCTTGAATATTATTAAGTAGGATAAGTTATAGATCTATCTTATTTCACTTACATGCATTCTAGTGAATCTGATGTGAATCTAATCCTTGCATATTTTTAATTTTTAATTATAGTTAATTGAATTGAGTCTATCAACCAATTTAACACTCTATGCATTAGTTTTCACACTTCATTGAACTTGTCCACCTAGTTCGGCCCTTTGTGTGCAGGTTTTTCAACTCCGTCAAGCCTATCAACTTATTTTAGCTCTCTATTTATAGGTTTCTTAACCCTATCAAGCCTATTGACCTAGTTCAACTTTCTATTTGTAGGTTTTTTAACTCTATTGATCCTATCGACCTAGTTCTATGGTCTGTGCATAAGTCTTCCAACTTCATTGAGTCTGTCGATTTAGTTTTATCTTTTATTCATAGGATTTAAAGTATCAACCAATAATATCAAATTGATTAAACCAATTTTTTTTGGCTTTCTACATCTAATTGAATCGACCTGTGTGATTATTTTACTACAATGATTTGATAAACATAGTTTTATTTTCTATCATGCATGAGTTTTATTTATACTGGATCAACTGGTTCAAATTTGTTTGATAATATTATTTCCCACCTTTGTAGGCTAAAACACTTACCTAGACAACCCAATTCAAAACATTAATTTAGCATCTTCAGGAAGAACTATTGCATTGATCTGGTTGACTTAGTCTTATCCACTAGGTTCACTCTAACTAACTCGATACTTTCACTTTATCAATTTTCAAGAAAATTATTTCCCACATTTTAATTAAAATTTAAATTTAGTAATATTTTTACTAGTTTTTTAGTTATGTAAAATCGTACCCACATAGTCAACTAGTTTGACATGCTCGACCTAGTTATGTTTCTATTTTTTACCCAAAAAACTAAGTCGACCTATTCCACTATGGTTATTCTAACATAGTTGTCCAACAGACTGAGTTGATTAGCTCAACTTTGTTCTATTTTGTTTATCTAATTGGATAACCCTGATTGATCTTATTCTATTTTCTTTATTTTTTGATTCGAGCAAGGAAAATTAACCTAAATTAGTTAATAATTAAGCTCACCTTACTTTTTAGTTTGGTGTTTGCTTATTTACTTTCCAAAAGCTGTAACTTAACTTTTAAAATATTGATTTCTACTTTTATTTTTCACTTTATTTGGATTTCCCTAGAAACTATGTACTGACAGTTTTAAAACTACTTAGATATTATCGTGAAGAGCTACTCAATACTCTGTTTACAATCTTTATCTATCATTTATAGATATCATGGTGTGAAGGACTTGTCCTGATACTCATATCTATAATATAGAGCTAAACACGATCTTTAGTTTCTATGTATCTCATAGTATTTTAGGAACTTCTATAATTTTTCTCTTTATTAAACCTTAAGAATCCAACCATCCATTTGATTGTGTGGTGCATCAGTTAGTGGTTAGCACCAAAAAACTACTTCCAGCTTACCCTTGAAACTAGGTTTAATGGGATAAGTGAATGGTACTTCCTCCATAGTTAGTAGCTATAAAACATTGTGCTGACACTATCTAATAGATAAGCAAGTATCTTTGGAAGCCTACACATTCAATCAAAATCTTTAGTATAACTTCTTGATCTTCTTTTTGAACAAGTAATTAACTTATAAAATATATTATTGTTGCTTATTGTTTGTCACTCTATGTTTTACTGCAGACTTGTATTAGTCAATGTTGATATAAAATTTATGATATGTACTACAATTAGATCGACCAACTCAACTTAGTTGCTCATATGCTTTACTTTATTTTATGTATTTAGAACTAAATCATCTAAATTTAGACTACTTGATTTTTTTCCCAAAATTTTGCTGAAGGTTGCTTTAATGGTGAGATAAAAGGTCATTAAAATCCTCGATGTGGGGTTTATAAAACTTGTGTATTATTTCAAATAGATGTCCAACATCATCCTCATTCTAAAAAATAATGGTAAAATTAGGATATATATTGAATTTTAAGATATTAACAAAGAATTCCCTAAGGATGATTTTTCTCTTCCATTGATCGACGTTATAGTTAATGTTAAGACAGGTTATGAGTTGTTATCCCTCATGGATGGATGCTTTGATTATGACCAAATCCAAATCTCTGATGAAGATAAAAGCAAGACCTATTTCACTACACTATGAGGGATCTTCTATTATGTAGTTATGCCTTTTGGCCTTAAAAACACTGGGGGAACATATTAGAGGGCCATGACCCATATTTTTCATGATCTTATTCATAAGATAATAGAGGTATACATGGATGATATTCTAGGAAAAGAGAATCAAAATATTGACTGCATAGGAGTATTATATATCATCATTACAAACTTAATTGACTATGGCATTACTCTCAATCCCGAGAAATGTGTGTTTGGAGTCACAGGAAAAAAATCCTCAATTACATTATCTCCTAATGTTTAATTGATATTGATCCTACCAAAATCTAAACAATTCTAGACATGCTCCTGCCACTAATGAGTTAGGGATTATATCCTTCCTCTGGAAATTTGGGGTCATTTGATGATTCATATTAGACCTCAATTGTTAAATTTCATCCAATCAATAATTTACTTGAGAAATCAAGGGTCTTGACTTGGATGAATGATATCCAAGATGCATTCGAAGAAGTAAAACACTTCCTTATGTATCCTTTAACACTCATGACACCCAAATCTGACAAGCCACTCATAACTTTATATTAGGGCAATATAAGTGTTTCTTGCCTGCATGTTCAGATGATGATGATAAATAACATGCCATCTATTTCATTATTTTCACTCTCATTGATTATGAAACACAATATACATAGGTGGAGAAAGAGTGCCTGGTTATTGTCTTTGAGACCAAACAATTAAGACACTACATGCTCAATCAAGAAATTAGAGTCATAGTAAGTTCTCCATCTTTACAAACTTTTTTAACCCAACCATCACTTTCATGAAATGCTGGAGGTTTTATCGTGTTATTGAGTGAGATCCCTTTCATGAAAGGCTAGATGTTATATCATGTTATTAAGCTTATATATGTCAAATAGAAGTCCATCAAGGGAAAAATAATTTTTTATTGGTTGGAAAACTCACCTCATGAGGTTAGTGATCTCATTGATATTAACTTACCCGATGTGGTAATATGATATATAGAGAAGCCTACCATTATCTCATACCCTTGGTATGGTGATATTACAAACTACCTAATTGACTGAACCTATCTCAAGGGCACTAATTCATAATAGAAATGGTGCCTCTAAATCATCACATCCAAGTACACCATCCTAGACATAGTTCTCTATCATAAGGTCTTTAATGACATGTTTCTAAGGTGTGTTGATCAAGAGGAATCATAAAAAATAAATTTCCATTGCCATAACAATATTTATGGTAGACATTTTGGGGGCCTTGAAACCACCTATAAAATTCATATGATGGTATATGTTTGGCTCACCCATGAGCATGATGTCATTGACTATGTACGTAAAGATGAGAAATGCCAACACTTTTCTCATGAAATTCATATTCCTACCCAAGCTTTGCAGCCCATCGTCACTCCATGGCTATTTTCCACTTGGGGCTTCAACTTAATCAGTAAGATTTCTCCCTCTTTCTTAGATAACCATCATTTCATTATCATGGCCACCTAGTATTTACCAAGTGGAAGGAAGTTATGCCTCTTATGATGGTTATGAGATCAATCATTGCCAAATTCATTTTAAATCAGATCATCTAATGGTTTGGAGTCCTATAGATCATTGTCATGGATAATGGGTCTCCCTTTAAAAACTTGAGGTACATGAAGTGTTGGAAAAAAAATCCATCTCTCATCACACTGATTCCTTGTACTATCTATAGGATAACGACCAGGCTGAAGCTACTAAAAAACTTTAAAGTCAATTTTGGTTAAAATTGTTAAAAAATCTAAACAAGATTGGCACTTACACTCTATTCGGAACTTTCGGCCTATAGGATGAACATTAAAACCCCCATGAGGTCCACCCTATATTCCCTTGTGTTTAGATCTGAATCCATTCTACCCTTAGATGTAAATATACATATCCTCCATGTTTCTCTTCATGGTCTTCTCAATTATTAATAATATATAAATGCATGGCTATTTGAACTAGAAACCTTAGATGAGCATTAACTCGTTGCTACATAAAACCATGGTGCTTACACTAATCACATGGGAAAATAATACAAAAAATACATCCATGAGTGCTTTAAATATGTAAGAAACTTGATCCTTAGGCTCGATAGATGGATTGATAAAAATGAAGGAGAAGGTTGGAAGTTCATACCTAATTGGTTATGCCCTTACCTAGTGATTGAATATTTTCAAAATGGAGCTTATCGGTTATGCACTTTAGAGGAAAAAGAGTTTTATAAATCTATAAATTTTTTGTAGCTTAAATGTTTCTACATCTAGCCTTTGTATCTCACATTTCCTCATTTCATTACATTTTCCATTATTTAAATTTTATCTTGCATATCAAATGTCATGATTGGTGATAATTTAGTTGTTAGTTCACATAACACAAACTTTCAACATGCAACTTATCATCTCACTTCACTTTTAATATCACTCTATTATCTTATAGAAAACATTCTGAAAATTATCATTACACTAGTTCTTGCCTTAAGTTTTATGAGCAACATATACCTCTCTTTCCTCATATTTTCTTACAAAGCTTAAAAAATATTAGCCTACAACCTAGTCTAGATTCTTGTCCATGACAAAGTCTCCACTTATAATGCCTTCTAAAATAGAACATTAGCATGATAAAAAAACATGTAACTCTACTTGCCTATCTTGGTCTTTGGTGATGAGCCCTGACTTCTTAATAGTTACATGGGGTAAATACTTGGGGGTAAATCCCTTGCAAACAAAAAATACACCTTTATCAAAATTTTATGCAACATCAAGATCAAATTTCACATCTCTCACCCTTGCTAACAATCAGTGTTGATCCCTCACATATTATTGGTTGTGTGGGATTAACATTTGGGAAAAGTGCCTATTACTCATCTACATCTAGCCTTTGGTGATGAGCCCATGTGTCTTTCTAGTCACATGAAACTAAGTATAGGGGGTCATAAGGAAAAGTAAAATCAGAAGCAATATTAAATCAAAAAGTATCCAAAGAATTTTTTTTTTGGAAATCTTGTCTACATTCCTATGCTAAAAAGGGTAAATTTATCCCATTTACATATTCTGTTAGGTCTAGTTATCTCTAGGTGATGCCAATAAAGTTAGTGTTTTGTGAGTTTTTAGTAAGAAGTACATTTTCCCCTTTACTTGTAAGGATTTAGTCACCTTCCTTTTCCATGAAAAGTTTTGATTTGTAGTTTTCATTTTCACCATCTCATATATTTCATGTTCCCCATTTTTCATTCATTTGTTACAAATTTAAAGTCATATGTTGTGTAAACAAAGTAAGTGGTCATCACCTACAAAACACCTAATAGTGCATTCATAACTACATATATTTTATCTTATTACATCACTTGAATACACTTTATTCTCACATATATAAACATTTTCCATAGCATTTTATCAAAACATATAAATACATGGTATATCATCAGAAGTTAGTCATCTAAAGTGCATAAACTGAAATGCATACATGAAAATTAAACCCATAATACATTAATGGAAATTCACTGAGATGAACTAGAATATCTCTATATATATCACAATAAATGTCAAGTTTGTACAATAAGTCTCCAGTACAATCCACCTCTATAGATGGAAATTATGTCTCAAAGATTTTAAAAACTAAAAAAGGAAAAAATATATACAATAGTCCAAATATTGTATACAAATGAATGTTCCTAAGACCCTATCCTCCTCTTGTGTGAGTGTCATGATGTTGAGAAGTGACATGGACTATGGATCCTAGGTTGTCTCCTACTAGTTATTCCCTTTGAGGTTGTGTCCCATCCTCTCTAGTGACTTGAAGACACTTGACCCACTCTCCCAATGAGTGTATCTATAAAGGCCTGCACCTATGCCTCTACCACTATCACTCTTGTGTCTAAGCTAGTGTTATGCAACTTTATAATGGTGTGAGTCATAGAAGCATGGTACACTGGGGAAAGGACATCAATATGTCTACCTATCCCAATAGGTACTCTAGGATCCACCAGTAACTGATTTCTCATCTGATCAATTCTAGTCAAGAAAATATTAGGGTGTTCCTGACCATATTCATACAACTAGTTAAGGTATTTGAAATCACAAAGAAGAAAGATCGATATTACATCCAGTCATATAAAATTAAAGCAATAAATTAATAAAGTAATCAAGTTAAAAAGTGAAATATAATTAATAAGATGAAATACATAAATTAATAATTGACCTAGGTAATCCTCATGCTATTCCAGGTTAGAATCGTAGTCAATAGGATCTTCCTTATCAACATTGAGGTCCTTATCTAGCTCAATGTACTTTTAATCCTCACCATCTCCACCTCCCCATTGATGTTGTGTAGGATCATGTTGAGTGGGATCATACTACAGTGGTGGTGGTAGGGGAGTCACCTATTTCTATTTTATCAAAGCCTATCCTCCTTGTGTAACTCTTAGTTGGACCACATGAGTAATGGGCACCCCTCATACAAGTGTGTGTCATGCCAGATGCCCAATCTCCCTATTTGTGCCTCTCACATGCCTTTATACACCACTATTAGTATGGGAGGTTACTACATAGGGCATAGTGAACTATCAAGGTAACCTATCCATTGGGTGTACCTCAACCTATGCCAGTCTTTCTCATACTTGTGTGGCTCCAACAACTACCATGAGGTGTATTAACTCCCCATCCCACTATTTAATCATGCTTTGGTAAGTTATGGCTATCAAGTGAATTGCTATCAAAGTCTTGATGGCTCAAGGCAAGGCTAAAAATTACACCACATATACCATATTGAAGCCTTGATGGCTTCTACATCCCTAATAACCACTCTCTTCTTATAGAGAATCATTTGCTCATATACCCAACACATGAAGAACACAAGGTGACTAATAGAAAGAGTTTCCAATCTAGCCACGTAGTACAAATATTTGTAGGTACAATCCAAGATCTCGTAGGCCCATGAAAATCAAGCTCACTTATCCTTGATCTAGAAAATAATTAGTGACAACTATAAAGTAGTATGTTAGTACACTTGTCTCTCACTAGTCAAGAGGCAAGGATACCAATAATCAATTTCCATAGATTAGGGATCGTTTGATCTCTCAACCCTATAAAGTATCACTCTGCACTTCACACCCACATCAGGTACAAAACCATCACTAAAGGACATGCCACTTGTGCTTCTTTTTGATCCAATGGGAGTGGGAACTTACCATCTCTCTCGATATTAAGACTAGGAGACCCAGGAAGGGTTAACTAATATACTTGACACCAACATGGTTGAGATATCAAAGGATTATGAATCCCTCCTTGAGTTTGATGTCACTTCTTCCTTGACACATGATCAGTGGACCCTAATTTATGATGGGGGAAAATGTCATTTTGGTGTGGAAGCAAGAGTTATCTTGATCTCCTCAAAAGGAAAGATCTTACTTTTTGATTTTAAACATGACTTTGAGTGTACCAACAATGGGGCTGAGTATGAATCCTTCTTACTTGGGATGCTCATCGATAAATGATTAGGAATTTATAACTTAAAAATCCAAGTTGATTCATAGATAGTAACCAATCAAGTCTCAAGAATTTATCAAACTAAAGTTAAACACCTTCAACATTATAAGGCCATTATATGAGAAGTCACAAAAGGTTTTGAATTCATTTTTATAGAACCAATGTTGAGGGAAAGTAACCAACTTGATAATTATATGACTGCTTCCTCTTCTCATTTTAGTCTTCACCCAATGATACCTAATTTAAATCTCCTAGTGTTTTTTAGAACAAAACCCCTCATGCAGAAAGTGCCTAATGACCAAACCCTCACTTTTATAGGGAGGGATACTAGTCCACTTGTCCTTGACATGGATGAAAATGATGAATCTATCTTAGAGTTATTTCATAATTATAATGACCTCTCATATTTTCATCACAAGATTATTATCCTTCATCTATCCTTGGGAGCTATTATTATGATTTTCACTATGAGATTGAAGATTATTTATCTTTTGAGAAGGAGCTAGATGTTTCAACATGGAAGGTGAGGATGTTGACCTCCTGTTGGCTCATTATGAATTTGGGGAAGGGAATGCTTCCCTCATTGAAGATACTATTGATATAAACATAGGGATTGAGTAAAGTCACAAAATCCTCAAACATTGCTCTTCACTTTCACTACAAGAAGTATAAGGCCACAAGAAAATACTCATTTAGTTATTTAAGGATTTTGCCTTTTCCTACGTAGAGATGGTAAGAATCAGGCATGAAGTATTTGTCCATAATCTAGTCATGATGCCTAATGTGAATTTGGTAAAATAGATGTGACCAAGGTCACTTCCATGGGCATGCATGATTTATCTTCTTCCTCTTCTAGCACTAAATCTTTTAATTCTCGTTCTTCTTTACATTCTATATCTATGCATGATGAAAATAAAAGAAGTGAGCTTATCCACATCAAAGTAATTTATATGCATAGTAAAATAGGTACTCTTTTTGATAATGGATCTCAAGATAATCTCATTTTTGAAGAAGCCATGAAGAAATTAGGGATTAATACTAAACCACATCCTAAGCTATACCCTTTGGGATGGTTGTGTGATGATGCTAAATTATAAGTCACTGAAACATGCAGGTTGAGATTTGCAAGCACCTCCAAATTCATTGACGAGGTAGAGTTAGATGTGGTTCTACTTGATATTCATGGTATTATACTTGGAAGTCCTTATTTTTATGATATAAAATCAATCTTCTATAGGGAAGAGAATAAATATTTACTTGTAAAATATTAATACATTATAAGAGCCCATCAGATAAAGATAAAATTTTCTCTTATGTTTGTAGGACATATGAAAAGGCTTGTCAATACAAACAAGAACTTTGTACTCATGATTGTAAAAGCTAAGGATGATGATAAATCCAAGGCTCTAGAAGCTTGCGATCCTAAACATAATAATGAAATAGCTAAGATTATGTCTAACCATGATGATGTTTTTTAGGATCCACAAGGTTTATCTCCTAAAAGACATATACAACATGAGATAAACTATAGAAAGATGCACCTTTTCCTAAAATTTGCATGTATAGGTTATCCATGGTAGAGAATGAAGAAATAAATAATCAAGTTCAAGCATTGATCAAGAAATGAGTCATTTGGCCAAGTAGTTATCTATGTGGTTTACCAATTGTTTTGGTGCCAAAGAAATATGACACTTGGTAGATGTGCATGGATTCTAAGCATTGAAAAAAATAATTGTTAAAAATAGCTATCCTCTTCCTCTCATTGATGATTTATTAGATAAATTTAAAAATATTATTTATTTCACTGAGATATACTTAAGAAGTTGTTATCACCAAGTTAGAATTAGTGAAGATGATATTTGGAAAACTTCTTCTAAAACTAAGCAAGGTTTTTTTGAGTGGTTTGTTATGCCTTCTGGGATTTGTAATGCAACCACCACATTTATGTGGGTTATGAATGATGTAGTTAGGCCATTCATATATGATTTTGTAATAGTTTACTTAGATTATATTTTGATCTTTAGTCAAACTTGGGAAGATCATGTAAAACATATTAATAAAGTCTTATAAACTTTATAAAGGGATAAATTGTATCTAAAGATGTCTAAATGTGAATTTGGTAAAACGTATTTAATATACTTAGGCTACATAGTAGGGGGTGGTGAACTAAAAATTGATCCCTCTAAATTTTAATACATAATGAAATACCCTAAAGCTAATGACGTAATTGTAGTTAGAAGCTTCCTAAGGGTAGTCCCATGTTGGAGGAAGTTTATTGCTATCTTTTCGTTGATTGCATCTCCTTTGCATGCTCTGACAAGTAATAAACAATTATTTCAATGGGGAAGCAAGCATAAAAAATCCTTTGACATGTTGGAATAAAATATAAGCATAGCCCCAGTATTAACACTTATAGATTTGCAGTAGCCATTCGAGATTGAAACTGATGTAAGTGATTATGCCATGGGTGTAATTTTGATGCAAAAGTAAAAGGCTGTTTGTTACCATTCTGAAACCTTGAAAAATGTGGTAAGGGGATATAATACCTATAATAAAGAGTTATATGTTTTGGTTCAAAGTGTGAAAAAATGGAATCATTACTTAATGGGCAAACAAACAATCATCCACATGGATCACTTGCCTTTGCAATAGCTCCAATCATAGTCAAAGCTACAATAATCAAGGCACTTTAGTTGGATTGGGTTTTAAAAATAATTCCATCTCATGATCAAGTATAAAAAAGGTACACAAAAAGGTAGGTTATATGCTTTCAATACCTCCTATTGTAACATTTATTTTTTTGTAGCATAGTTCTTTGATGTATGAAAGTTATAAGGAACAATATGCTAGAGATGTTGATTTTAAGGATATATTTGAAGATCTAACACATGTAAAGTAGGTATAAAATTTATACTATCACATGCATGATGTATTATTGTATCATCTTGGTAAGCTATGCATTCCACATGATGAAAGAGTCCATGTGATTATATAAGCACATACTTCTTTTGTTTTGGGTCACTTTGGCATTGATAAAATAGTTGCACAGTTGCAAAGATATTGTTTTTGGCCTCATAATCATGATAATGTATCCAGATATGTAAAAGGTTGTATTATTTGTGCCATTAGCAAGCCTGGTAATAGGAAATTGTACTTCACTTCTCGTACCAACCTGTCCATGGGAGAGTGTTTCTATGGACTTTGTGGGTGGTTTGCCTATGTCCAGAAAGAATCAAGACTATTTATATGTGGTTGTGGATAGATTTAGCAAAATTTGTGTTTTGGTGCCCTATAATAAAACTATGATAGGTGAGGAAGCTACACACTTATTCTTCAATAATGTTTGGGTTTACTTTGGTTTACCCACATCTATTATTTCTATTCAGGATTCTCATTTCATTAAGAACTTTTGGTCAACTTCATGGGAGTTTATGGACACAAAACTCAAGAAGAGAACTACATTTCATCCACAAATTGATGGTCTACTAGAAGTGGTCAATCATACAGTGGTTCATTTTATATGAGGGTATTGTATTAAGATCCTAGGATTTGGGATGAGCACTTGAGTTATGTGCAACATGCTTATAACCATGCTCTACATTATTATGTAGGTGAATCTCCTTTTGATACTTATTTTGGTTATTTTCCTAAGTCTCCCTTCGAATTCACTTTTTTAAAAGAAATGATGATGAATGAATGTAAGGATGAAGACAAATCCAAGAGGTTCATCTAGAAGGTCCAATCCATTCATCAAGCTGTCTAAGAGCAGTTAGAAAAGAGCCAAGCCAAGTACAAGGCTAGTCATAACAAGCATCAGGTTGATCAACACTTCCAAGTTAGTGATCTAGTTTGATTAGTGATCTAGAACACCTCAAAGGTGAAGGTAAAAATATTAAACCAATCAAGTATGGTCCATTTGAGATTTTAGAGATGATTGGTAATAATGCTTTTCGATTGGAATTACCACCTTACATGTAGATGCATTTAGTTGTAAATGTGGAAAACTTGAAATTGTATGGGCCACCTATGATCATGGATCAATGTGAGAGTGTTCAAGTTCCATGTATAGATGATTTTGATCCTAAATATCTTGATGAGTTACAGGAAGACATGAGTCTTGATAGGAAGACAAGGACATCATGAAGAGGAGATGTTAAATACCTATGAGTTGGCCTAAAAGGAATAATTATAAGCAAGGCAAGGTGGATGGAAATCAAAAAAATGAGGGAGTTGTATCCTCACTTATTTTTTGAATAAAAACTAGACTTTTGGTGGTCTAAAAGCTTTTTAGTGTGGAGGAGTGATACAAGAAGATCCCCACACTGATCTATTTATATGTTCTACAATTTTCTTGAAATTACCCACACATCAAAGAGTTGTACATCAAAGATATTTACAACACAATTTGAATAGGGTCAAATGAACATCATATGCAAACGTTATGGTATGTTGAAAGTGGAAATAAATATGTAAAAAATAACACAATATCGACTAGACATGTATAAGTGGCCTAATCAGGGCTTGGCACATGTACAAATGGTATCCTGATACATGGAGCATAGAAAAACAACCCTAAAACAAATATTGGTCTTAATACATATTCATATGGTGTTGAAACTTTTATATAATATTAAAAATCCCTATTAATGTGGGGATCCCACTCAAAATGTGCGAAAGCACTATCCAAGCCTAAAAACAAGGCAATGGAAGGGGGATATGAATCCCAACGTATTTGGTAAGAAGATAAGGCCTCAACCCATATAATAAGGGCCTTGGAAACATTATAAAAGGCTCATTATTGTATTCAAAAAAGGACAAAGAGACATAGAGAGGAAAACTTATTTTTTAGCCCTTTGAAGGAAAGTGAGTAAGAAACAAGTAAGCAAGTGTATTTTATGCAGGATAGAGCAAGTTTCATATAGGATATTATTGAAAAACTTATTAGAGGTAGAGCACAAGTTATTTTTGCAGACCAAAATAATATTTTAGTGTAAAAATTATAAGAAAAGTGTATTTTGCACCATTTGATAGATCACTTTGAGTTCTTTTTAGATGCAAAGATGTAGCCCCTAAAAGGGTGAACTCCGTTATCAATTTGGTTTGTGTTTTATTTATATGCATTTATTTGATGTTTTTAATCAGTATTGAACATGATTTTTAACCAAATAGTCCAATTTCAAGTAAAAAGATAGAAATTGAGAAAATTGTTGAGTATTCAAAATTGGTAAATAGTGAGCATTTTATATTAATTAATAATTTAGATCAAATATTAATGATGAAGAGGATAAATTCTACGATCTCACATAATCTTGGTAAGATGATGTGAATATAATATGAACTATTATAAACCAAACACACCTCATGATATCACACAATATACCAAACACATCATAACACATATAAAGTATAGCATCGAGAATAAACACAATACCATGATAAAAATAATAACTTCCATAATAAATGGAAAATTATATAAAAAATACAAGAAAAGGAAATGTCAGAGCCAACATAAATTAAAATAGTATTTTTTTAGGGAATGGAGCATCCCACAAAAACCTCTCCAATTTTTTTGGAATAGGTGACCTTAGAGCATATATAACATAAATGGAGACAATATTTCCAAACGAACATGGATGACTTGAGGCTCTCAATGATAAATTAATATTAAATGTTGTGAGATGGTGGGGCACCCACAAAACACACATTAAGAATTGGACCACCCTTACCATTCTCATCGCAATATGGTATATTTCACATGAAGGAATGTTCCCAATTCTTCAAGGTTTATATGATCATTTAGGACTACCATATACTCTTCCAGAATACACTAGACAAGATAGCCCACATCAACACATTTATTGTTATGAATAATACAATATTAAAAAAAAAAAAAAAAAACCTTAATTATGGATACAATTATTTTACCAAACACTAGGGTATATACCACGAGCTTGGTATATACACCAGGAGACACGAGAAAAACAAATAATTAGAATCAATTCATCCAAGATTTCTATAGTAAATCTTGATTGTGGAGTTTGTTGTGACCTAAAATAAATACAATATTTTTTAATCTCCTCAAATGATGATGCGATGAAGAAATTTGGAAAACATACCACAATGGAAGCTCAAGAATATTAGAAGGGAATATATATATATATATATATACTAGACAAAGTATACCAATCCATACTAGTTAGGTGTTTCAAAATAGAGAAATAAAACTCAAAAAAAGAAAATAAATATGGTCCAAGTAATATTCACTATAACTTCTAGGATGGACAAAGAGAACTAGTTGAAACATATACAAATAAAACACAATATTTTTGCTAATCATTAAGAATCAATCAGGAAAACATCACTCAAGAAGGTGACTCTAAATTTGGCCAAAATATGTAATTATTGGGATAAGTCTACTATTTTGAAAATAACTGAGTTACTAAAGGATTACAAATATGTATTCCCAAAGAACTTTATATGCATAAAGTGGGAACTAGGGACCATGAAAATTCAACTGAAACCAAAGAGCAAACCCATAAGGAAGAGACCATACCAATTGAATCTAAACATGAAAATAAAATTCAAAACCAAAATAGACAAAATGTTAGCCACATAAATCATTGAACTAGTGAAAGACACAAAATGGATCTCCCCAATGGTAGTCTTAAACAAAAAACTAGAGATATAATAATTTGTGCAGATTTTCATGAGCTGAATAAGGCCTACTTTCATGATCCATTTTATACACCATTTAAAGATGAAATATTGGATAAAATCATGGGTTTTGATGCATATTATTTTATATATGGATTCTTTGGATACCACCAAATCCAAATAAATAATCAAGATAGACACAAAACAACATTTACCATAAAGTGAGGCTTTTTTATGTATACAATTATGCTAATCAGCCTAAATAATGCACTTGCGATCTTCACTTGGATTATGATAAATGCATTCAAATATTTTATCCATGACTTCCTTGAGGTGTGTATATGTGACTAGATGATTTACATACTTATCAAATATCATATAAATCACTTTAGCTGACGTTCAAAAGATTATGTGTATTACATATTGCACTGAACTTGAGAAAGTGTGTGTTTCTCATGCCATTTAGAATGTTTTTGGGACATATCGTATGTAAATAAGGACTCATGTTTGATCCATTTAAAACTATAACCATAATCAAAATTTCACCTCCAAAGATGCAGAAAGAAGTTCCCACCTTACTAGGGTACATATGACACTGCAAAAAAATTATTCAAAGATATGCCACAATAAGCTCACCCATTGATGAATTACTAAATAAAAAGAATAACAAGATCATATAAAATATTGAATGCACCCATATGATATTACCTAATTGGAAAATTCCATTCCATGTACATGTAAACACTTTTAGAATAACCTTAGGTGCAACATTAACACAACCACATGATAATATGGACCATCCAATATCATTTGCAAGCCACAAACTAGCTAAAGCTGAGCATAACTACTCTATCACAAAACATGAAACATTAGGAAAGATATTTTCTCTTCAAAAATTTCAGCACTATTTACTTGATACACCATTTATGTTCTACACAGATCATGAACCATTGAAATATCTATTGAATAAATGAGTGTTATAAGGGCGTGTATGTAGATGGATGATGATTTTCCATTAATTTGAATTCACCATCATAATAAAACTAGGGAAACTAAATAATTAACCATATTATTTATCTTATATTGACAATAGAGAACTAAGATGCAATTGATGATGATTTCTTAGGCGATCTTTTATTCCACGTTGAGATATTTCTAAAAGAAATGCAGACTATAACATAATTTTTGACAAAAGGAAAATTAATAGAAAAGTATTCAGAAATGGGTAAAAAGAGAATAATAATTTATGGAATCCATTTTACACTCATCGAAGGAGCATTATATAAAAAAGGTAAAGAAGAAATATTGATAGGGTAGTACTCAAACATGAACAATAAACATACTATAAGAGACTCATGAAGGAATTGTCAGTGGGCACAATGGTGGCAAAGGAACCACAAAGAAAATAATGATGGCAGGTGTATGGTGGCCCACATTATTAAAAAATGCACACATTTATGCATGTAAATGTGATATTTTTCAATGAGTGGGAAAACTAAATGCACGAGATGAGATGTTGTTGAGACATATTCTTGCCTTGTTGCCATTTGAGAAATGGGCTATCAATTTCATTGGCCCAATCAACCCTACAATAAGATCATCTCAAGTCAGGTTTATTATCACTGAGACAAAATACTAAACAAGATGGGCAGAAGCCATACCCACCAAATACACTACCACCAACATAATTGTGAAATTCTTCTATAAAAACATCATTACATGGTTTGGTTGCCCATTGAGGATTACTAATTATTATGCCCTAACACACACACACACCATTTTAAAAATTAAAATATGGACCCTCTATAGTTTGAATATATTTATTCAAGGCCCTATAAACCTTAGAGATCCATGATATTGGTTTTAATATGCATAAGTCTAAGGTTATCCTCAATGTCTAAATTTACAAAAGTTTGAATAATAAAAATAAAAACTTGGACATTGATTTTGATTTATTTGAAACCTTGGGTTTTCATAGTTATTCTTATTTGAATTTATGATTTGTTTGGACTAACAAAACTAATGTGTCATGTTCTAGTGTCTCTTTGATCTCTATATATTCGTAGGACTATTGACAAGGACTTACATAATATTCATGACCGAGCCCTACATTTATTATCCAAAATCAGGATAAATGGCAAGATTATGTTACCCAGAGCCCTTAATTTTTTTTTGTGATTTTGGACTGGTTCGAACTCCTACAAATCAAGTTCTAGTTTGAAAACCCTAACTCAGGGTTAAGACAATCTCTACAAACCTGAGAAGGAACAAATTGTTGTGTGAAGCATTCAAATGAATTTATTTCTACTTTGATTATTGATTAAGGTCTGTACTAACCCCATACACCTTTTCAAATCACTAGTTACCTCTTAGACACATCTGTTTACCACTTTTACAATATTCTATGTTTCACTGTGTGAAGGTTCACAATCATCTATAGGTTTGTATTGATTTTATAATAAAGTGTGAAAGCAACTTAAAGAAATACTTAAAGAAACTTCATAATGTATGAAACAAACTTACCAATACACCAAAAACATTAGGAATGTATATTTATTAGTTCTTTCTTCAAATAATCAGTCACACATAGTGACTTTCACTGTCAACACACATGAAACATGGTCTACAATAATTTTTTTCTTCAAAATAAGGAACTCCTTGTCTTTTCTTGGAACTTGAGCTCTTAAAACATCAAATGAATCCCCTTACCAAGGACCCAATACATTTTATCTATTTTATAAACTCTCTAACTAATTTTGGACCTTCCAATGGTCATTAGAAGTCAAACAAAAGTATGAAACATACACCAAAGTTCGATATTCCATACATACATGATTTAAGACCCATGGTATAGACAAATTATGCCTTCAATAGGTCATACCAAAAATTTTATTCCTTGAGAGTTCTTCAAAACACTCATGTAACACCTAAATTAGCCTCAATAATTCAAAAAATTCAAAAATTTAGTTTTCGTGGGAAAAGCTAAATTTGAATTTTTAAAGAGCTAGAACTAAAACTATCAGCTTGAAATAAAACCTAAGAATGATCTAAGCACCCTAAGACATCTTAGACCACATATAAACTAAATTTTTACAAGAAAACCAAAATTTTCAAGAAAAATAGGCCTAGGAGTGATGCTCCTACATCATTTGCACATTTAAATTTAAATGGGAAGAAAATTAAAATCTATTATTTGCATTGATGTCACATGAATTGTGCATTCAAGGTGCAGAATTTGGGTGATATATGCAAAATCTAAGCAAAGGAAGGTCACTTCACCATTAATCAAATATTACAAACTATAACTCTTAAGTGACTAAAATCCTTAAATTTTTTTAATGAATTTACAAAAGTATTCATATGGTTTACAAAGGAATCACACATCTCAGATCATTGAAATAGATTCTCCAAAACTAACACATGTCCAATCCCATTTTGTACAATCCATCATTGGAAACACTAAATACATAAACACTATATTCGATAAGAGTGCCCTAAATTTTAAGTTTCCATATTACTCAACCCTATAGAATGTAGTTGAGTCTATAGTGATATAATCCACACAAGATCATCTATCTCAAGAGGAAAACCAATACATGGATGACTTTATGCCAATCAATACCATGGGACTTCATCAAGTGGTGAATAAACTCGATATAATGCGTTATATCTATTTACTTTCATAATTTGTTCTTCAAATATACCTATTTTGGAGACCATTTACACCTTAGAAAAGGGGAAAATGTAATTACATATATTTTTAGAAGGGCATTTGAGAGATACCTCAGGATCCCAATGCCTGAGGTAGCCTATAATCAAGTCTTGGCAATGTATAGCTTGAGCACAACACTATAGATGAAAAATTGAAAAAGTTGCTAGTGAAAGGTCAAAGGTTGAACCGCAAGGGAGGTATTTCCTTCAACATCATCATAAAATTCAGGCCTAGTATTAGGATAGCCATGGCCTTTCTGAACAAACTATATGTCCTTGATAACATCACCTATGTATAGGTGGAATGGGTCCCATTGGTGGACATTCTCTAGAATTTTGATAAAGTTGTGGACCTAGGAGAGATAATTAGTATCAGATTAAAGGCCAAGATGTACAAACATGAACAGAGGCCTATAAATGGAAAATTTTATATGATGCCATACTTATTGAATGTAGTCCTTGGGATGGCCCATAAAGCCCATGGTGAATTATGGCAACCATGAGTAGAATATGTTGATAATAGAATATGTGAGGATTATTCTTTTCTATTTGTCTATAGGTACAAGAATGAGATTATAAGGATTGTGAGGAAATTTATCCTCAAGTTTACCAAGCCATTCATGGCACTTAGATGCCCAAAATATCTAAAAATCTAAAAAGAAGCGTAGGCAAAATGGTAGATTATTGGTACTACCTAAATTGTACCATAATATAAATTGAAGGAACAAGGGCACCCCTTCTATTTTCCCATGCCATGTTCCAGAAAAGCTTGTAGATCAAGAGTTGGCCCATTAGTTATATGATAGTATAGATCAATACCTTTGCCTTAAACATTAGGCCTATTATTATAAAACCCCTCTAGGCATTGGACAACTCTAACTTGGGGTGAGGGCACACTTTAAATAGGCAGGAAAATTTAGATCCCATTACAATCTAAAGGCATCCCAATTCAGGGATTGAGACCCTAAAGGAAAAGTTAAGAACTATATTTAATACCTTAAGGAGAAGAAGGGGTGACCATTACATATGGTCACCAAGAGTATGTGCATGATGCTATTTTTATGAATACATCAAATGACTCAGAGGTTTGGACCTGTGTGAGGGATAATAAAATGCCAATGATTATCACCCAAGCCATTCAATATGACCCTCACATTACTAAGGATCAAGCAAATGAGATGGTGGAGCATGCACAAAGAGTTTAGAGTCATTAGTAGTCTTCAACCTAGCCTTAGAACCCAGTAAGACATGACCAACCTCCCTTTCCTACATGAGAAGAAACTAATCTACAAGAGGGAGAGTCCAATAGTTAAAGAAAGGAAAACATCCAAATCAAAAAGGAAATTCTTAGTCTCCCTAGTCCTCATTTGGCCCTACTCATCCAGTTTCTACCACCATTTTGGGCACAACCACTATAGTGGAGAGGATTGCACCTCCTCAAGATAAATAAAAAAACACATTCTCTTTGGCACCTCTCCCTCCACTTACAACACCTACACATATAGCTCTTCCAATTTTTTTTCAAGCTTTCTTCTCATCTCTCCCATCACCTCAAGCACCTCAACAAGGTCCATCTCCATCCATTTCCCCCTCCACCACTATTGTTCCACTTTCCATTCCTTCACCATCTACAATATTAGTCCCTAATACTATGGTTCCTTCACTCATTTCATCATATCCCTCACCTACAATTCTCCCCATAGTCACCTACCTAAGGAAATTTAGAGTCCTCCCCACCTCCTTCAAAGTCTAACAACTGGAGGAAAGAGCATCATCAGGTCTTTCTAATTTCCTTGAAGAGGAATAAGAGGAAGAATAACAAGTACATGTGATATCACTAGTGGGCTATGCTACTGATGAGGAGGAAGAGAATGCAAAAATAAAGATAGGACCAAAACCAAGGTCAAGTGAGAAGTGACCCATAGATGAAGCAAAGGAGGAGGTAAAATTAGAAAAGGATAAATATATGAGCCTAAGAAGTTTTTAAGAAGAAGAAACTCTAGTTGGGGCATTAGACCAACAAATCCTCACTAAAGAGGAAAGGCAAAGCACTAATAAGGTAGTTTATTCTCTTGCTTCTTCTCTTACTATTATGAATACTTAAGGTACAAATTTACCTCTTTTCATTCCAAAACCACCATCTTCTATTTTAGGTTATTCTTATATTCTTTCAATATCCACACAAATAAAGGCTCTAAAGAAAAGAGTCTATTTTGAGAATTTGGTTTTAATTTACATTTTTGATCTTAAAGGGACATCAATACCTATAAAATATTCAACTAAATTGAAACTATAATTACCATAATCTACCCCTGTACAGTCAACAACAATGACATTTTAAAAAACCCCAGGCTTGACTAAGGACGTGACTGAAGTCACCCTACAAAGGGAAACCTCACTATGGAAAAAAATTACTTATCCACCCCTCCAATTCCTTATTCAAATAATTTATTCATTGACACCTCCATTAATAAATCTCCCTCCAATGATCACTCCACCCTTACCTCTGAAGACCCAAGTCAACCAAAATAAGAAGGGGAACTTATTATTCCTTAATGGGTCAAAAAATTGTAAGGCTGAAGAGATGAGAGATAGAATTTGGTAATCACTGAAATGTCTCCACTCATTTTGATGGGTAGAGTGGCATAATTTAGATGGTGAAGAAGAGGAAGGTAGTGAACATAAATACAAGGGAATAAATTGAGTTTGTGCAAAGGAAAAACATGTTTCCCTTCGCTAAAAAAGCCAAAAATAATCCTAATGATCTAACATTGTATACAAAGGATTTATGTTCTTTTATGGATTTGACTAGAGAAAAAATGAAGGAAATGTAAAAGAGTATGGAGTAGGCAGAACAAAAACTACTGCAAAGATAAACTATACATGCCTCTTAGAAGATTATAGCTAGTGTAAATAGTACATCCATAAGGTTGTACAACATTTTGAATAAAATTCAAGGCTCTAGAGAAGAAAGTTAACTTGAGAGGCAAAAGGTGATTAAAATTTAGCTCCAACTAAATTTTTTTGAGAAAAGGCTTACCTTATTGGTTTAATGTGCCAAAAGCAGCACATTCAATCATCTGAACCTAATGTCCAGCCAAGATGTTGCATAGGCACTAAGTTATGTAATTAAAAAAAGAGATGGTGCCCTATTGATATTTTTGTCTCAAAAATATCAAAATGTCAAGTACCCTAAGGGAGACCCCTTGATTTTTTTTGAAAAATGCCTTAAATTGATCCAAAACACCCATTTTCCTTAAGCCTATGGAATCCAAAGATTGGACTGCAGTTTGTAATTTGTTAAATTTCAAATTGCTTCCCAAACTCCAGATCCCACAATACACTAAGTTGGTAGAAACTAGATATCTGATTGCAATTTGCAAATTGCAAATTACAATTAGACCTCTACTTCCCATAATACACTAGATAACAAAAACTAGAAACCTACTTGTAATTTGCAATTTACAAAATTACAAATCACAAGTGGAGTTCCACTTCCCACAAACCAAGTACCCTATGGAAACTAAATCCCAAATTGTATATTGAAATTTTGTAAATTGTAAATTAAAGACAAAGTTTCATTTCATGCACAACACTCCAATAAAAAATTGGAACTTAGAGAGCAATTTATAATTTACAAAATTGCAAATTGTAATCCAAGTTCTGATTCTCACCGACCATCATTCTTGTGGAATTTGAAACTTCAAGTGCAATTTGTAATTTGTGAAATTGCAATTATTTCCTGAGTTCTGCCTTCCCATTTTTGAAGGTTTACCAATCCAAGCTCATAGAATCCAAAGGTCAAATTATAATTAGCAAATTACAAAACTACAAACATGTTCCCATACTCTTGATCTCTACCAACCACTGCCTTGGGCCATTAATTGCAAGCAAATTCAATATAAATAAATGGAATTATGATTTTATTAGGTCATTATTTATCTTACTAATCATGTTTGGAGCTCTTACCTCAGACCTTAAACCTACCAATGATGCCACTATGCTTTTAATGAACCAAGCCACAACCTCAAGCCATACCACAACACCATTTAACCCCTGCATGGTATTCCTCAGACCCTCCTACGTTTTAAATCCATAGTTTTCTATAAAATAACACTTGCTTCCCATTTTTTTGCAAATTTAGTTATAGATTGGGGTTTTCATTGCTTACTTATAATGTTTTAAGGTGTTAGGGGTTTTTATCGTGGTTCCCCAAGCTCTTTTATTGGTCCATTTTCCCACAAAGTCATGTTTTCCAAGTTTTCTCTGTGCACTAAGACCTAGGGTTTTTTTCCCTAAAATTTGTATTTAAAGCCTAGGTTTTTCATATAACCAATGAATATTCCTAGGATATTCTTGAACCAGGCAAATATTCCTTATAAAATCCCTCTATAGTCCTTGTGGACTTTCGACCTATACTTCACACCTCCCATATCCGTTAGGGATTTATACTTGTAGTTGCAACCCCACAGTTCCATGGAGTTTTCTAGTGCTATAAACAAATCCAAGTTCTACCAGAGTTTCCACTTGTAATTTTCACCTCCAATCTTTGTAGGAGATTTCAAACTGCTTTTACAACCACACTTTATCACAAACTTTTCACTTGCATAAAATAACTCCAAGTTCTACCAGAGGTTCCACCTACATCTAACACTTGAAAATCCTACCAATCTTGTAGTTGATTTTCCCTTAGCATTCTCTCTAGAATCCATGTCTAGGAAAGAGATTAAGTTCAAGTCTAAAGGACCCAATGTCACTCTCAGTATGGGGTCCAACATAATTGGGATTATAGACATAGACCTAGGTCACATTGACTTAGGTGACTTCTAGACCAAGATCAACCCTGAATTCAAGAACAACTAGATATAGAGCATCTATGACTTCAGACTGCCCCAAGCATTAGCTTTCCCCCTGACTGTGAAAAACCTTGAGATGGTACTTACACTAGTAAAACATTATGATGTCGATAAGAAATAAGTGTTGAATGATAAAGGGGAAAGGATTCTAAATCTAGACCCAAATTTCATTGAATCTATGTTTGTGATACCAAAACTTGAGAGTTATCTATATATAACTCCAAAATCATCCAAAAAATTATATCAAGACAACAACATTAGATGTCAGAGAATAATGAACAAGAATTGGCTAAGGATCCCTAAGGTTTCATTTACCAAATTATTTATGACATTAGAAAATATTGATTTCAAGGATGAGGTAGGAGATATAATCATATTACTACATAGGATCACTGGTAGCCTTGATGTAAAGAGCTTCCAAGATTGGATGTATCAATATATATGGGTCATTCGTGAGAGAGAATAACACACCCACTAGCCATAACTCATCAGTAAATCCCTCCACAAGTAGTTGATGGAGGTACAAACCACAATAAAATTATATATGATCACTTACCTAGTTTATATATTGGAAAAAGGAAGAGCTTTCTCAGGGCTCAACACAGTAGCTAGTGAGGCAAATAAAGTGTTCAACTATTACCCTGACCTCACTCTTAAGGTGAGCAAGCAACACTTTAGGAGAGTCAATGATGCATTTATCTACTACATCATAATATTGTTTGATAAAGAATTAGAGAGCAAGATATTCTCTAATGCTACCACTTCAGAGATTACCAATTGGGGTTCCTATTTCATCTAGTTCACCACTTACTCCTACATCAGGGTATGCAAATTCAATGGTTGCCCTTACGCCCTTCTGAGACATGTGAGTGATAAATAGGATTTGATAAAGCTAGTAAGACAAATTGTTGAGGCTCACAAGCTATTATCCAACAAACACAAATCAAGAATTCATTTCCCTATTAGTATAGGCAGGTACACATGCCCCTCCTTAGTAAAAACCAAATGTGTAGAAGCAAAAATGACACAAATGACCTCGAGGGATTTGGAGGCAAGGCCATTCTATGATGTTCATGGCAATATCACTAGCACATTGGTAATCTCCACATATTCTCTATCCCATACATTGAATATCATTAGGAAGATTTGGATGATGAAGAGGAAGTCAGACTGAGGGACTACTCTAGAATGAACTTAGATTAGGTCAAAGCTTTTGACTTAGCACCAATCCCTAAGGACTTGGTGGATGATGAGTCCTCGATAGACAAGGTCTACCATGATAGTAAGATATACTTGCAACCCCTTCCAACAATAAGGTGGTCTATTCTTGAATCTTTCTCTCTAATAGATAGAACTAACCACATGATAAATAGAACACTCAACTAGATCAGGAGTAAAGGGGTCCAAGTAACCAAATAAATAGTAAGTATTAGTGAATAACTAATGAAACTCAAAGAAAAAGGAGTTTTGCCATCAGTGGAGGGTTCCAATGGTCCAACAACAGAGCAACTAGATAGGCTAGTGATCTCCCACAAGCAAAAGAAGAAATCAAAGGCCAAGAAGGGATAATCAAGTAGTTAAGGAGCAATAACAGACCAACCAATAATCATTTCATCTAAGGACACAACTACAGTTGAAGCAACCACATCTTTAACCCTTATCTCAGTTATAGTTACCACTCCCATCTTTGTAATACATTCCCCAACTACCTATGTTGTTCTTGTAGCTCCAACACCTCCTCCTCCTATATCCACTCCTCCTTCACCTCAAGTAACTCCACCCTCCATTCTCACCAGTTTACCTTTGATAATAAGTCCACTACAAATAGTGTAATCAATTCAATTGGACACTCAGGTCTCCCTTTCATTGGATACTCAAGTTTCCATTTCACTTCCCTCTCCCACAATTTCACTCCCTCCTTCCATAATTCTTTCCATTTCATTTACAATCCCTTATATTCCATCCCCATTAATCACCAACACTACCTAGAAGTATCTAGCTATGGATTCAGTCATTTTAACTTCAATTTTGCTAGCCATCCCAACTCCTGGGATAACTATTGCTTCATCTTCATCCCCCTTCATCTTTCCTACTTTATCACCACTGAGTGTCCCTATTAATTTGATTGACTCATTTAAGGCTTTGGACTCCACACTTCCACTAGTCCCTAAGTTCTAACTCCTTGTGTCTGCTCCTTCATTGGTATCACTTCCATCTCCTACACCCTTAATAGACATGTTCATTTCTATTGCCCACTACATCTTCCACTTCCACAGTAACCCCTACATGAGAGATAGAGAAGGAGAAATCTACTAATACAAATGTAGAACTTTCACCCATAGATGGGGAGGAAACTACAAAAACATCTATTGATCAATCAATGGCAATATCGTACAAAATATAACACTTGTCACCATGCCCACTAGTGTAACATCTTCAATTTAGACTCTCAAGTGACAGTGTCATCACAACATGATGCTACCCCTAGTTAGTTATCATAGACAATGGGGAAGAAACACAAGTAAATGGTGTCCTCAAATATATTAGATTTTGGTCTTTTAGATGCACACGAAAAATCCAAGACTACTCTCTGGGCCATTTTAAGCATATTTTATGACTCATTAGGAGAAAAGTATGTAGAGATTGTAGTCCCCCCAACAGGCAAATAAAAATAAGATCACCTTGGACATCCTATGAGAGAAGGGTTTAAACATGACGTTCAATCCAACATTAACTCTCTCTTTGAGAAAATAGATAGTGACAAGGTCACTAAAGATGAACTAAAAAATAAGGTTGAATAACTAATGACTGCATTGAAGTAATTCATCGAGCCCACTATGCAATGAACACAACCTGAACCAACATAACCTATCACCCAAATCATAGATTAGGTAACACTTGATGCAGTGATATAAATTGGTAGCATGGGAAGGGACACCAAGGAATGGGCAAAAGAGCTCATCTCAAAAGGCAATAAAGTTATTAATATGACAATGGATCACTATGCAGTTCTAAGGGAGAAATGGGTCACCTTAAGAAAATAGATAAATAAGTATCAAAAAGAGGTAGAGAGATTGAATCTTTTCTATCCCAAATTGATTTCTATGTACTTGATTGATATGGATATCCTCCTCATAAAAAAAAACTACAAAATAATGGAGAGTAGGAAGAATTTGACAGAGCAACTCAATTTTGAATAAAGATACTCACAGATAGTTCCAATAAAGTTAAAGATGCATATGACAAGACCACTGATGTGCTATATGACATTGAAGAATTATTGAATAAATTTTCATGTTGTTCAATAGATTATCAAGATCAGGTCCTCTTTGTAGGGGAAGTTCAAAATAAATTCAAACAGGTGATTGAAGGAGAATTAGCAAGAGTTACAATTTTCACCTTGATCTCTATCCACCATTTCATTAAGTACCATAACACATTAGATAAAATGGTAAAAGAGACTTAAGGATACAAAGATTTGAGAAGGGAAATATTCAATATAGTAAAAGATTGTGAGATAACCAATCTCTACTCTTTTAGCCTAGATGAAGACAAAGTCTTAGATATTTTCAATGGTTTTGATGCATACATTGAGAAAACACAGGCCAACAAGGATAAAGAGTCATCAAAAGTGTTGGAAATAGATTAATTCCTTCTATCAAAAGTATTCATGTATATTATATTTTTAGTGTTATAAAAGTATTTTAAAGTTTCAAAAACATAAGTTGTAAATTGTAACTATCATTTTGACAGCTCTTTTAGAAAGAGCCATGTGTAATTTTCACTTTCGTTTTTGACAGATTGGAAATTGTAAAAAGCAAACTTGCAAATTACACTTTTCATTTTGACAATTTTAAGTTGCTTAAGTTGTAAAATCACATATTGTAAAAGGCAATTCTAGTTTTAACAAAATGGTATGAATTGCAAGTTGTAAAAGTCTCACTTGAAAATTACAAATTAGGGTTTTAAAAAAAAGTATCTTAAATTATTTTTAGTTATCTTTTGTTTAAAAGATTGAGTTTCACTTTGGTGCCCCCCATTGCATGTAATTGAAGTTGTTGTTGAACTGGAGAAGAAGGAAGTATTTTATGAAGATTTCTAAGTTTCCTCCACACCTCTAACAACTAAAGATCACACCCAACTCTTGCATGTTTTTTTTCCTACTTTTTCACCATGCCATGGATGCCATAACAATTGTAAATCATGCCTCTTTTCATGGAGCTTCTAGATTTCCATGTTCTTCTACTAGGTATTATATTTTATTGTTAACTACATCTCTTTTATGAGATGTTTTGTATAAATATGGGAAGTATGGTGTTGCCCATCTATCATTTTGCTATTATATTTATTATTATGCATTTTGAATAACTTTTTTATGTGCTGTAACATGGAGAATGAGAATAAATTGAAGATTTGCCTTTCTTATTTGAGAAATATTTATGTATGCAAGGTTATTTGAATATTTGTGGATGTTATAATTCTTATTTTAGTCACAAAATTTTATTTGTGGTATTTTATACCCTTTTGGAAGACCGTTTGATAATTTTTTTTGTCTCTTGTTTGAAAAATACCAAATATTGCCTTTGATTTCACATTTGCATAAGTTTGTGCTCCTACAAATTTCAATATATTTTCTATTATATTGTGTTCATTCAAGTAAGCATTAAAATACACTAAAAATATATTTGGTATAATCACCATTTTTAGTTTTTTAAATTTCATTCTCAAAACTCTTTTCCCAGTCAAACCCTAATTTAGGAGCAAAAACACTAAAGGAGCAAAATTTATATAAAAAATGGTATTTTATAAGTTGCACCAAATTTAGTGAAAGTAAGCCAACCTTCTCCATAGGTTCACCTCAATTTTCCAAGGTCCTATAGCTTGGAGGTGATCCCATTGTATCTTTAGATTTTTCACACAATGGGTTATGACATCAAGAATAGGTGCAAAATCTATGTGATAATAGTTTTTAGCACACCCGATGGGACCAAAAAATTACAAAGAGATTGGTTCTATTTTTAGTAATCATTATACGATTCCTATACACTTTTGAAAAACACCTGGTAACTCCACTGGCTTACAAATTTAGGAATTCAAAGTTCATGTATGCCAAGCAAACAAACAAGATCATATACTAAAGGTAAGAGAGCTGATTTTTTAGAATTATTATTTTCATCTAAAAATAGATCAAAATCAGATGTACCTTACCCTAGAGTATATCCTAAAAATTTATTTGCATCATCTCCTTCAAGTACTCCCATTAGTTTCATACCTCCCATGATGGATAGAAATTTAAATTTTGTAGCTTTTAATAAAGGCAACCCACTCCAGTTGGCCCAATATGATGATATACCTACCTTGACTTTAAAAATCCTTATGTATTTAACTAATGAAAATTCCACCATTCCTATGGAACATATAAAAGATATTGCTAATCTTTGTTCAGTCCATAATGTGGTAAAAGATAATGTTGCAATCAGGCTCCTAGTCTCCTCTTTCAAAGGTAAATCCTTACAATGGTATAGAGGCCTACTTCCTAGTTCCATCCATGTTTGGGATGACTAGGCACTTCACTATGCACTCAATTTGAAGACAAGAGTGACCACCTCTCCTTAGTTGAATAATTAATTGCTATTCAATGGGCTCCTCATGAGCACATGACTGATTTCAATTTCAATTTTCAAAAGATTTGGAATAGAATTCCAGTATTGGTCAAGCCAAATCAAAATAATGCTTTTCTATATTTATTGAGAACCTTGAATAGTGATATAAATATTATGATTTAGTGAATGGGTGGTACCATACTTCCCAATGCCTATGAAATTACAATAAGGGCAAAAAATTGTTTAATTCAAGTAATACAATTTGCCCCAAGGCCACCAATGCCTCTATTCCTAGAAATACCTCTTACACCACTTAAAATTGCTCTAATCCCCACCATGATCAAAGCACTATCTTTAAATCCTATTACTACAGATTATTTATATGAGGTTAAGTCACTACTCAAGAGTTTTGGTAATGAGTTAGTAGCAATGAAGAGGTAGCAATCCCATAACTACAAGCCTTATTAGCAAACTAGCCCAACATACCAACCCAATAGGCAACCATACTAAGGAAATTCATAGCCATAAGGTCAAAATATGAAAGAAAAACCTCCAAACATCTAGGCTCTACCTACACTAGGTGCTTTTAAAGCTATTGTACCTATTCAAAACAATTTGGCCTAGGAGTATGAATGGTGTTATCCTTGTTCTTAGCCGCATAACAAGAATACTTATCCTAATGGTGCTATCAATCAAGCCTTGATGGTGTAAGAAATATCAAACACACTAGGGCATCAAGAAGAAGCCACTTCGCAACAAGCAGATACACAAGAACCTACTCAGGGTAAGGCTACTCTTCTAAACTAGCAAGAGGAGGACTTTTGTGGTGTAAATCAAGAGGAAGCATTATTCAATGGTGGAGGCCTGGTGGCTACCAATACACATTCAAAGAAAAGAGTCATAGAAAGTGATTATCCCCCAAAGGTGGAACAAGCTACAACTTCCAAAGTTGTATAAGAACTTGCAAAGAGTAACATAGTACAAAGTCCACCCTGTGTACCTACAAGCTAGTCCAAAGCAAAAGTACTAACTCTGAATCTTTTAAAAGAGGATATAGCTCTTGTAAAAGCACCAGTGAAGGTTGGTAACATTCCTTTTAGCATTGTTGAGAAGATGAATAAGACCAATTTAAATCTTACTATGTGGGAAACACTATCCATTCCAACACAAAAATATTTGCTACAGGAAGCTTTGAAAAACTTATAGATAATGGATAAGGTTCCAATCAAGGGACCCAATGCTATAATTAATTTGTCTCAACCACAAAATGACACTAAAGCAAGCAAAAATGGTAAGCCTCTCCCTTCTATCTTTCACTCAAAGTAGGGAAGCATCTCATTCATAATTACATGATAGATTCAGGGGCTAGCAGTTCTATTATGCCTAAGAAAATACTTGACACCCTTGGTATAAAATATACACCTATCAATAAAGGTATGATTCAATTGGATGGGACTATTATTCAAATAGTAGGAATAATAAAAGGGCTAAATCTCACTATCCACGTATGTCTAAGCTTGTTAATTTCCCAAGATATCTTAGTCATAGATCTTCCCCCTTATTTTTCCATATGTATTTCATGAGATTTCACTACAAAAATGGGAGGGTATATATCTATAGAATGGTATCACATGTTGCTTAGGATGAGATATGGAACATGAGTGACAATAAGAGCTGAGCCAGTCACTAAAGACCATATTAAGCCATATAATCCTATCTCTATAGACATGAACTACACACTACAAGACCATGAAAGGGAGGATGATCATGAAGTTACAATACTTGTAAAAGAGATTCCAAACACTCATATGGATAAATGGGGATTAACCCTCCAATTTGATCCTTATGACTATGTATAGGAAATAGGGTTGGGTACATATTGCATTTATGAAAATGATGCAATTATCCTGAACGTAGTAAATCCAGGAGTATGGCAATTATTCTTTGATGCTTCGAGAAACATGAATGGTGTAAGTGCAGGTATGTCTAGATCTCTCAATGAAAATAGAACTATTTCTATTCTTTTAGACTTCAGTTCAGATGCACAAACAATATAGCTAAATATGAAGCTTTGATTTGAGGTCTACAATTGGCCAAGGAGAGAGGGATAAAATCCCTAAAAATATTTGATGATAGTGAGTTGATAATTCACCAAGTGAGATCTAGAAGCATACCTAAGAATAATTTGTTAAGATCTTACAAACATAGGGTTTGGGACTTGTTAGAATACTTTATCACTTTAAACATGTTGGGTGAATATTTTGTCACCAACTAACTGATGGGAAAAATGGGTTGTTTCAACCACAGCATAAGGAGACTGATCGGCCAAGTGTGTAGGTCTACCACATCAAAAGGGGACAAATCTCTCCTCTCATCAAGGAGAGGTTCCCTATAACTATGATATATTAATATACTATAAATAAGCTGAAAATAACACTCAGGGGTAGGACAAAACCATCCATCTCTCTTTTTTTAGAGATGATGTTCACAAATCAAAGGAGAAATCTTGGTGAAATGATAGAAGCCACTTCTCTTCTTTCAGAAGTGCTATTCAGCGAACAACAAGAATCTTTCTGGTAGTGACTGTAAAATGACTCAATAACATAGCATAATGAGGAGTAGCGCAAAGTCTCCACCTCAATTTCCAAAGAGTGAAATATACGAAGGACAATGGGGGCACAAAGTCATCCCAAAATCCTTAAATAGAAATCGAAAACAAACATACTAAAGATAATTATGGCAGCACAAAGTCTCTCCACAGTCGACTTCTGGACACCTTCCTAATTACTTCCACTAGTTCTACTTGTTAAATTAAATGGACAAGAATGCTTCTAGGAAACATATATAAGAACAATCTCCTAAATGACATAAGCTATTATAGCACAAAGTCTGAAAGTAACCTACTTTCTCATTCATATAACAAAATATGATTAACAATCTAAACTCAAAGTCTCAGGAAAGCCTTTCAATTTGGATAGAGTTTTACTTCTATAACAGAGAGATCCCCTCTGCATAAAATAAGAAATTACAATATATAACACTCCAAGAAATACTTGAGCACTTTGTTTCATGGAATGGCCCATGCTGCATTCAATGCCTTGAATGCATTTTCAGTTCTGTGAAGGGGCCATGCTAGAATAGGGCATCGGCCTTAATTGTAGCGTGTCAATTCATCTCAAATGTCTCCTTTTGAAGTATGGGCCGCCTGGTCCTCTTCCTGATATGTGCACAGCTATCCATTTCACCTTTACTCAGAGAAAAATAGGCCACGTCCCTGAGTGCTCGCGCTCTCTGATGGCCCACTGATGGACTATTTCACCTACTAGAAATAACTCCTACACAGATATTTCTAGTCTTTCTGCATCATTCCTTCTTTCCTTAATGCATTTTGTCTCTTCCTCGTGATCTGAGCTCTCAGGCTATCTCTTCCCTTTTAGTTGGCTTTTTTGGCTCCTTCTTTGGCCAATCGCTGAGTTTGTTCTTCAGATTTTGTGCCATATTTGAAAATAATCAAGCATTTTATTACCTTGAATTTGACATTCGTGGGGATGTCATTGGTCACTTAGTCACTTGACCCGCATTGAACCTCAAACCTTTGAACCATGAGAGTGCATCGATTCAATGGTTCAATGGTGTAGGCAATCCTATCAGCTCCTTGGTTTAATTGGCTCCTTGGTTCAATCGGCTCCTTGGTTCAATCGGTTGAACCATCTCTTTGAACTTGTCTCTAGAATTTTTCGCTTCCTTCCTTCATTCGAAGCTTCCTTTCGAATTTTGAAATTCCTTGAACCTTTGAAACTTTAAACTTTGAACTATTTTGGTTCATGGTTCAACGGTTCATTCTCTTTATTTGAATATTTTGGTCCTTCGAAATTCATAGATCCTTTTCTTTTCTGTTGAACTCGTTGAACCCTTGAACTTTGAACTCTTTTGGTTCAAGGTTCAATGGTTCATTCTTTGCTCTTCAAATCCTTTATTCTTCTAAGTCTCTCAAACTTTATTAAACTCATTAAACCTTTAAACTTTGAAATCTTTTGGTTCAAGGTTCAATGGTTCAATCTTTATTCTTTGAAGTCTTCTTTTCTTTAAGTCTGTTGAACTTGTTGAACTTTTGAACTTGCCGAATTCTTCAAACTTGTTAAACTCTTCGAAGCGGTTGAACTTCTTTGAAATTGTTGAGCACTTAATTCTTTTTGAACCTTTGAACCTTGCTGGAGTGGGGTTCAATGGTTCAATGGTTCATTGGTTCATTCCATTTGTTTGAAGCCCGCTGCTAAGTCTTTTGATTGAACCTCGGCGTTGAACCAGCCTTGAAATGCCTAAGTGTTTAGAAGTTGTTCCTTAGCGAGAGCTCACCTACTGAATTTGTTGAACCTGCGAGTCCCTTGACTAAAAATACTTGAATAATTGAAGAATTGGAGCACTCAAAACATTTTTTGAGAAGGGAAGAGAGAATTTTGGCATGTAGGACCAAAATAGTTGATATATTGTCCCCAAAAACAAGTGAGGGATTTTGGGAACAACAGCTGGCTCCAGTTGGGAAACTTCTATTGATTGTAAAAATAATCAAAGGGAGTAGAATTTAGAATCTCTAGTGCCTTTAAGTGTGCCATTGGGTGACGGAGTCATGCTACCCAAAAAGAAGGGTGCCAAAAAGAAAGGAAAATGACAAAATAAGCTAAAGACTATACAAAAATTATACATATGTACAACCAGACTTATCTGATACTTCAAGAATTGAAGTGCTTCAGATGCTGTCCACTGCTTTCCCTTTAGTTCTTCAATAAGAAACTATTTTCACCATTGCATTGATGAATAGAAAATGGGCCTCTCCATAAGGAATCAAATTTCCCATGCATTCCCTTTAGTTCTCGTCTCTTGTCCCATAATAGAACTTGATCACCAATCTGAAAATCACAAGTTTTTGCTTTTTGGTCTAAGAGCTTCTTCACCAAAATTTGATGTGCAGCAATTCAATCCACCACCATAGTTCGTTGCTCATCCAGCTTAGTCAAGCACATGATCCTCTTGTTGATGGAGCTTTCATATGTCTGATCTTCGATCATCTTTGCCAATTTTAGTGTTGGCAATTCCAAGGTGATTGGTATCTCTGCATTGAGACCATACAGAAGTTGGAAAGGTGACATACCTATTGCCCTCTTGGGTGTAATTCTATTTTCCCATAAAGCATCAAACAATGTTTTATGCCAGGTTCTTTGATTGTCATCTACCAGCTTTCTGATAATGGTCACTAGGTTCTTGTTGCTTGATTCTGTCTGACCATTTCCTTGCAGAAAATAGTTAGAAGAGTGGGAGAGGGTGATCCCATAATAAAAATAGAAATGGGTAATCTCATGAGAAGAGAAATAGGCTACATTATTAGTCACAATCTTGGTTGGGATCCCAAACCTGGAAATGATGTTTTCTTTGAAGAAATTACATACTACTTCTGAAGTAACATGTTTGGCTGGAATAGCTTCCACCTATTTGGTGAAGTAATCTGTGGCTGTAAGGACATAATCATGTCCAACGCTTGAAGACGGGTTTACATCACCTATGAAATTGATTCCCTATTACTGAAATGGCTCTTTTATTACTATTGGCTTGAGAGGCAGTGCAACCAATTTGGGTCTTCCAACGAACTGTTGACACAGTTCACATTTACGTACCCATTTGTATGCATCTTGAAATAGGGTAGGCCAATAATATTTGGCTCACATAATCTTATGGGTAGTCACAGGCATAGAAAAATTTCCTCCACAAGCCAAATTGTGGAAGGATTCCAAAAGTTTGTTCTGTTGCACTTTGTCCACGCAGTGAAGGAATATTCCATCAAGGTTCTTCTTATACAGACCATTTTCCCACAGGACAAAATTGGTAGCTTTTAACTAAATTGTCCTCTTTTCTCTACAAAATAGGTGAGTAGGACACTCACCATAGGTAAGAAAATGAGAAATATTCAAATACCACTCATTCATGGTGGTGACAAAGAGGACTGTTGGTGTATCTTCAACCTCCATTCTTTCATGCCTTGTTTCTTCCGATATGTTGTCAGTAATCAATTGGTAGAGACCCCTTCCCTACACAAGCTTTGTTGGTTTGATAACTAGATCAAACTCCTATATTTTATCAATCTAATTACCTATTTTGGTTGCAAACTCCTACTGAGTTAATATGGACTTGACTGTTGTATCAGGAACCATGACAACAGTGTGTGAGTTTAAGATGTAAAAATGGAAGTGCTTTATCGCCTTTACCACTGCATAAGCATACTTCTCCATGTTTGAATACTTCAAATCATGAGCTTTGAGAGGACAGATCATGAAGGATATGGGAGACTCCACACCTTCTTTATTTTGTTAAACTAGAATTACTGAGATTGTGTGTTTGGAAGCATAACTATACATTATAAAGCCTTTGGTGTAATTTGGACAAACCAAAATTGAGACATGGGCAATAGCTATCTTGATGTCTCAAAATGCCAATTTTCCTTTTTCAATCCAGTTGAAAGTGGCCTTTCCCTTCATCATGTCCATAATTTGGTGAGTCTTCTCTACGAACTCAGGGATGAACCTTTGTAGAAAATTTATCTTTCTGAAGAAAGAGTGAACTGCAGTCTTACTAGTGGGCAGAGTAAGCTCTTGGATGGATTTGACTCTTTCTAAGTCAATCTCTATGCCTTTCTGGGACACAATATGTCCAAGAAGTTTCCCTTTTGTAACCCCAAAAATTGACTTCTTGGGATTTAGAGAAATGTCATTATGTTGACATCATTCTAGCACTTGTTGTAAATGATGTAGGTGATCAGGACGATGCTTGGAAAAAATTGTTAAATCATTAAGGTACACCATAATGAACTTACCCATTTCATCTTTGAAAGTAAGGTCCATTGCTCTCTAAAAAGTGGTGCCAACATTTATTAGGACAAATGGCATTCTTCGATACACAAAGGTGCCCCAAGGCGTGGTGAAGGCAGTCTTATGTTGGTCTACTCCACCAACTTCCACTTGATTGTACCCTGAGAAACCATTCAGCATTGATAACATCTCTGAACCAGTCACTGTCTAAAGGACTTGATCCATGATGGTCAGAGGGTAATTATCATTTAAGGAGGATTGATTCAAATTCCTAAAATCCATGTAGATGTGAATTTCACCATTTTTTTCTCACAAAAACTATGTTTGCAATCCACGTGGAATGATGGATTGAGAAAGTTATTCTAGCATTCAACATTTTCTATATTTCAGACATAATAGTACATGATATCTTTGGATTAGACTACCAGGATTTTTGCTTGTAAGGCACTGAATCACTCTTGAGAGGAATTTCATGGTGAATTTTTTCAGGTCTGAGCGACTTTAGATCATCATAGAAGTATGCTAGAACATCTATGTAATGGCAAAGCAAGGCAGTAAATTTGAGTTTCTCCTTAAGAGCGCAACACTTCCCAATGTTGATGATCTTGGGATTTTCCACCGTATTCAAATTTATTTGATCAAACTCCTAGGAGGCACGTGAATCTATTTGCTATTATTTGATGAACCTATCATGCTTATCAAAAAATTTCTCAATAGAAACCAATCATTTGGGAATTTTATTTCCTGTAAGCTGTAAGAATTCTTCACCTGCATTTGGAATTATTTCTTGAGCTAATTTTTGTGGTAGAGGTCCATTGCATTCAAAATAAAACTATCCTTTTGTTCTAGAAAGGCGATGATTTGGTTGTCATCATTGAACACTTGCCAATGATTGGCATTGTCAGGAACACCTAGTCAAAAGATCAGTTTGATGGTGTACTTGTCTCTTTCAAAATCTTGGTGAAGAACCAAGAGAGTTACCGAAATAGCTAATGCATTAGCTCGGTCATTGAATTCTCTAGGCATTGTAAAGATATTGAAAGCATCAAAGCTTTCAATTTGATTTCAAACTAGATTATGGTAATGACACAATCTTTCATTCTTAGTTTGATATAGGTTCCTCACCTGACAAACCACTAGCTCAACATCTCCTTTGACGTGAAGGAGTTTGATGCCCCTATCTTGAGCGGCCTTCAATTCGAGTAGCAATGATTCATATTCAGTAGTATTATTGGTGTTGCTGAACTACAACTTGTATGAAGAAATAAAAATATCTCCTTGAGGAGATATCAACACATTCCCAGCTCCAGAACGGGTAGAGGAACAACTGCCATCAAATTCTATAATCTAGACATCATCAAAAACTAATTTTTCCTTAGATTTTTCTTCATTTGGAGGTGAGGATTCCTCTGGGCTTACACTGTGCTCTATTAAGTCTTCTACTACTTTGTTTGAACCAATTTTTAGATTGTCATTTTCAAAAGTTTCATCAGCTAGGACATGAACATTCTCTATAGTCAGGAAGTAATTACCCACGCCTGAAGACTCAAACATATTTTGAGCTTCAACTGATAATATTTGAGTGACAATGTAATTTGCCTCCTTTTTAGGGAGTAATCTCTGCATGACACCTCAGATAGGTCCATGCTTAACTCGCCACCAACATCTTTACAAAAATTTTGCTTAAAAAAGATGCCGTATGAGGTTGGAACGTCAGCCACCAGAACTGTCATCTTAATTCTCTTATCCAAGAATGCCACAAATGCAAATTGGGCTTCCTTGATTTGTCCCAGCAGTGGCATTTATTTATTTTCCATGGAGAAACATCTCTCAAAGGTCTTGGTCAATGTGAGACCAAGAGATTCTGCCACTTTGGTGGGCATGACATTGTCAAATGCACCTAAGTTTATGATGCAATTGTTCAGCTGGTGTCTATTTATCAGCAAGGAAACATAAAATGGTTCTATGTTTCTAGGGCCAGTAGGAGTAATGACAAGATTTTTTGGGGTGGACATGTTCCTTGGGGGATCATGAGTTACCTTTCTAACATCTTGTCCTATAGGGATGGTTTGATTCTTCACACATTGAACTAACTTATCCAACTACTCATGATTGGATTTCAAGAATTCAAATTCAGACATTTGAATTTTGGTTTTCTTGACATGGTCGATTATATCAAATGTCTGAAATAAATTAGGAATATGGGAAGGTAGTTCATCCTTCTAGTTTTTAGGAGGGGTGGTACTGGCCTGCGAATTTGAAGTTGAAGGTGAAGACGTACATGAGGTACTTAATTTTTTAGTGATTATCGAGCCCTTTGATTGAAAAGGCAGAGTAGTCCCCCCTTTAGTAATTAAAATTACTAGTTGAGATCTTTCCCTTGATTTTCCCTTATCAGTTTATTGGGCTGACTATTTTTGGGATTGAGTGAATACAATGTATCTTCCATCAAACGCTTCACCTTTAATTCTGGGTTCATCCTAGTAATTTAATAAAATGATGTTAGAGTCACCAGCTGATTCTTCTTGTTCTTTTGCAAAGAGATCAACATCATTTTCTGGGTTCAACTCAGGTTGGAAGGAAAAATCATATTTTGTTTCAAGATATCCAACTACTGAATTGGTTAGAGGTGCTTCAATGGCAAGCTTCACTTGTTGGGGGGGAAGATGATTTGGCTACCATTAATTCTTGAAAGCATTGCCTTGATATGACTGATTGGGGAATGTCCTCCTTGGTATATCTTGATATGAAGGAGCAGTCATCTCTTGTGCCATTTTCTTTCTAAGAGCTAGCAACTCATTTTCTAGCATCTACACCATAGGATCAGTGGTGCCTGTAGATGAATATTCAAAAAATGAAGAAGATTTGCCTTTATTAGGATCTTTTCTTATCTTTCCTACTAAGATAAGATCATCTTCCACCTTAGTGGCCAAATCTTGAGTAGTAGCAAGGTTTATGTGGCCATCTCATCTTAGTAGAAAACTCACTTCAGGCAGCTAAGATTTGATGAAGAAGCATTTGAGATTCTCAGTTGTTGGCTAAGCAATTGTAGGAATCTTGTTCCTTAGCTTGTCGAACTTAGCTATGAAGTCTCTCATTGGTTCATGAGGCTCCTTCTTCATTTGTGTGAGCTGAGCCAGCAGGGCATGCACATCTTCTATAGGCTTGAACTTGGCTTCAAATTTGGCTTTGAGGGTTTTCTAATCAGTCATAGACTGAGCCTGAAGATGGTAGAACCAGTCTGAAGTAGCACCTTGTAATGTCTCTACGAACAGCTTGACTGTTACGTCTTCATACTCCACACTTATCATGCTACAGGCTATGCTGAAGGCTGCAATATGTTTATCATGATGAACTCTCCCATCACTAAATAATTTAGGAAAATTCTTCCTTGAACTGCATGGTAGCTCATGTAGAGGTGGAGTTAAATTGAGTGGGTCAAAAGAGTTATTTTAGGGGCCTTGAACTGCCATGATTTGACTAATGAAGGGAGGGATAACAAATGTTTGAGGGGTATGTATTGACAAAGCTCTGTTAACAACAAAAATGGACACTTTGCCTGGTAATGGAGACCTAACTTTTGTAGGAGAAAAACTATTGGTTCATTGAAGGTGAGATGGTGAAGGGAAAAGATCAAAATCACTTTGCTGTACCAACTCGAATACATGGTCGACAATCCCTTTAGCTCTCTAGCTTCATGTATACTGTAGATCTACCAGAGTGTAAAACTAAAATGGATAAGGATAGGGGCTGCTTCAATTTGAAACTTGAGGCTTCAAACTACACAAAATGATCCCTAATAGAGTCGCCAAAAATTGTTGGCATGGAGCTGGTAGAGTAGATAATAGCAATGAAACGTTCGATCCCCAGAATCTCTAGTTTTGCAGATCAGAGTATATAATGGAAATGGATAAGGCTATAATGATAATGGATAAGACATAGTGTTGCTTCAAGTTGTGCAAAATTGTTGTGTCCCCAGTAGAGTCACCAAAAATTATTGGGTGAATATTTTGTGACTAGCTAATTGATGGACAAAATAGGTTATTTCAACCACAACATAAAGAGATTGATCGGCCAAATGTGCAGGTCTACCACATCAAAGGGGACAATCTCTCCTCTCATCAAGGGGAGGTTCCCTATAACTATGATATATTAATATAATATAAATAAGCTAAAAATAACACTCAGGGGTAGGACAACACCATCCATCTCTCTTTTTTCAGAGATGATGTTCAAAAATCAAAGGAGAAATCTTGGTGAAATGACATAAGGCACTTCTCCTCTTTCAGAAGTGCTATTCAGCGAATACCAAGAATCTTTCTGGTAGTGACTATAAAAGGACTTAGTAACACAACATAATGAGGTGTAGTACAAAGTCTCCACCTCAACTACCAAAGAGTGAAATATACGAAAGATAATGGGGGCACAAAGTCATCCCAAGATCCTTTAAATAAAAACAAAAAATAAACACACTAAAGACAATTGTGGCAACACAAAGTCTCTCCACAGTCAGCTTCATGACACCTTCCTGATTACTTCCACTAGTTTTGCTTGTTAAATTAAATGGACAAGAATGCTTCTAGGAAATAGGCATAAAAACAATCTCTTAAATGACACAAGCTATTACAACACAAATTTTAAAAGTAACCTACTTTCTCAATCATATCACAAAATATGATTAACAATTTGAGCTCAAAGTCTCAGGAAAGCCTTTCAATTTGGGTAGAGTTTTGCTTATATAACAGAGAGATCCCCTCTACATAAAATAAGAGATTACAATATATAGCACTCCAAGAAAGACTTGGGCACTTTGTTTCATAGAATGGCCCATGCTGTATTCAATGCCTTGAATGCATTTTTAGTTCTGTGAAGGGGCCATGCTGGAACAGGGCATTGGCCTTAACTGTGGCATGTCAATTCATCTCAAATGTCTCATTCTAAAGTATGGCACCCTAGTCCTCTTCTTGATATGTGCACAGTTGTCCATTTCACCTTTACTCGATGGAGAAAAATAGGCCACATCCTTGAGTGCTCGCGCTCTCTGATGTCCCCCTGGTGGACTGTTTCACCTACTAGAAATAATTCCTGCACAGAGTGATATGAGCTCTTAAGCTATCTCTTCCCTTTCAGCTGGCTTTTTTGGCTCCTTCTTTGGCCAGTCACTGAGTTTGTTCTTCAAGTTCCGTGCCATATTTGAAAATAAATGAGCATTTTATTACCTTGAATTTGACATTCACGGGGACGTCATTGGTCACTTGGTTTCTTAAACCACATTGAACCTCAAACCTTTAAACCATGAGAGTGCATCAATTCAATGGTTCAACGGTTCGGGTGGTCTTATTGGCTCCTTGGTTCAATCGGTTGAACCATCTCTTTGAACTTGTCTCTGAAATCTTCCACTTCCTTCCTTCACTCGAAGCTTCCTTTCAAAATTTGAAATTCCTTGAACCTTTGAACCTTTGAACTTTGAACCATTTTGGTTCAAGGTTCAATGGTTCATTCTCTTTATTTGAATCTTTTGGTCCTTCAAACTTCATGGATCTTTTTTTTTTCTGTTGAACTCGTTGAACCCTTGAACTTTGAACTCTTTTGGTTCAAGGTTCAACAATTCAATGGTTCATTCTTTGCTCTTCAAATCCTTTGTTCTTATAAGTCTCTCAAACTTTATTGAACTCGTTAAACCTTTGAACTTTGAACTCTTTTGGTTCAAGGTTCAACGGTTCAATCTCTCTTCTTTGAAGTCTTCTTTTCTTTAAGTCTGTTGCACTTATTGAACTTTTAAACTTGCCGAAGTCTTCAAACTTGTTGAATTCTTCAAAGTGGTTGAACTTCTTTGAACTCGTTGAGCACTTAACTCTTTTTGAACCTTTGAACTCGTTGAACCTTTGAACCTTGATGGAGTGGGGTTCAATGGTTCATTCCATTTGTTTGAAGCCTACCGCTAAGTCTTTTGATTGGACCTCGGTGTTGAACCAGCCTTGAAATGCCTAAGTGTTTGGAAGTTATTCTTTAGTGAGAACTCGCCTGCTGAAGTTGTTGAACCCATTGAACCTGTGAGTCCCTTTACTAAAAATACTTGAATAATTGAAGAATTAGAGCGCTCAGAACATTTTTTGAGAAGGGAAGAGAGAATTTTGGCTTGCAGGACCAAAATAGTTGATATGTTGTCCCCAAAAATAAGTGACAGATTTTGAGAACAACAAAACATTCAAGTGATACCAAGAGCACAGAACAAAGATGCTGATCGTATGGCCTTGATAGGCTCCCAATATAACCTACTTGAAATAAATAAGAAAAATAACCAACATGTAAGGTTGATAGTAAAACCATTTATTCTTGATAATGCAACTAATTGACAAGTCTTCGATAGTGATGAGAAAATTATCAACTTTCTAAGAGAAGAAGCCAAATTCTTTGATAGGAACCAGTCAAGACTCTAAGATCAATATGAGGATCAAATCATCTAGTTAAAGACAAACAAACTACCTATGGGTCTTGTTACTTTAGAAAACATCTTCAATTTGGATGATCAACTGAAAGGCGAAAAGAAGAATATCATGGTAAATGAAGAAGATTATGACCCAGTGGTCATCTTAGAAGGGAAATTATTGAAGATAGGAAAGGTATGCAACAATTCTAAAAAACAAGATTTTATTGAGTTGTTTCAAGTATTTTATGATAACTTTGCTTGGAGTTGTCATGATCTAAGGGGGTTTAACCCTAGCTTATCCCAACATATAATAGAGATTGATCCAAATACCAAGTTTTTTAGATAGAAGTAGAGACTGGTTAATGCAAAAATAGAACCCTTGATGAAGAGTGAGGTGTCCAAATTGATAGACGCTAACATCATCTTCCTTATCAAACACTCATTTTGGGTTGATAATTTGGTCCCTATAAGAAAGAAGAATGGGGAAATCAGGATTTGTGTAGATTTTAGGGATCTAAACAAAGTGTCTATAAAGGATCATTATCCCCTTCCCCCCATGGAGCAAATTCTACAAACTATATCAAGATCTAAAAGGTTTTCTCTTCTAGACAATTATTCTGGCTATAACCAAATCTTGGTGCAAGAATTAGACCAATTCAATACTACTTTCACCACAAAATGGGATACACATGCATATAAAAAGATGCCATTTGGTCTAACTAATTCTAATGCAACATTCCATAGAGCCATGGATATGGCTTTCATAGGTTTGATAAATGAGATGATCTTGGTATACCTGGATGACATCACTGTTTACTCAAAACATACTGATGCACACCTAGATCACCTTAGGAATTTTTTTGAAAAGGTGCAGAGAATTTGGAGTTTCCCTCAATCTAAAGAAGTGCATTTTCATAGTTCATGAAGGGAAATTACTAGGACACATTATTTCAAAAGAGGGTATTGTAATAGACCAGAGAGAATTAGTGTTATATCTACATTAACACTACCAAGCCATAAGAAACGATTACAAAGCTTTCTTGGAAAAATAAACTTTGTAAGAAGATATGTTCCAAATTTTGCCTTTATGGCCAAACTCCTTACTGCAATGCTTAAGAAGGGTATCATTTCATCTGGACACAGGAAGGGAAAAATAACTTTGAAGCCATAAAAAAAACTATTTATCAAGTTCCTACCCTAGTCAAACCAAACGATGAGAAAAATTTCATTCTCTATGCTTTTGGAGGGGAAGGTAACATCTCAACTATCCTAACTCAATAGAATCAAGAACAATTAGAATAACCAATATCTTTCTTCAGTCAATCCTTAAAGGATTGTGAAGAAAATTATAATTTCATGGAGAAGCAAGTATATGCTATGATTAAATCTCTCAAAAAGTTCAAGTATATTCTCTCTAATAATAAAATTCATTTGATGGTTAGTCACCAAAGTGTCAAAGAGTTCCTACTGAGCTGAGAGATAAATGAAAAAAGAGCAGGATGGATTATAAAGTCATGGAATATGACATGGACATCAAAATAAAAAAGCTTGTAAGAGGGAAGGGATTGTGTGAATAAATAACTTTTGATATTAAAACTATTGATGTAGTATCTAAAATAATATATGTTCAAAGCACATCTCAACCAGTCGATCCACCTATTTTCAATAGCTGGATCTGTGACATGACCATATTCCTACAGACTGGTGAGTACCCATATGACTTTTAGTAGTCCAAGAAAAGGTATTTTAAACTCCAATCCATTCCTTATGTTCTTGTTGATGGAATATTTTTTAGAAAAGATATGAATGGAGTCATGCTAAGATGTATCGATCACAATCAAGTCCCCAATGTGCTCAAAGAATTTCATGATGGCCCATTAGGCAAAAAATTCTCTGCAATAACCACGACCATCAAAATAATGAGAGGGGGATATTATTGGCTTGAATTATTCAAATATTACCATAAATTGGTAAGATATTATGAGAAGTGTGTTTACTTCATAGGTAAGTAAAGATTATTAACTGTCCCTCTCAGACCAATTCAAGCAGACCAATAATTTGTTTAATGGGGATTGGATTTCATTGGTATGATAAATCCACCATTGAGTGTAGGCCACAAGTGGGTCCTCACAAAAACAAACTATTTCAAAATATGAACTAAAGTAGTTGTACTAAAATATGCCACAGAGGCATCTATCCTAGAATTCATGGATGTCATAGTCTCAAGGTTTGGTGTTCCTCACACTATTATCTTAGACAATGCTAAAACTTTTGTGGGAACTCAAGTGAGTGAATGGGATATAAATAAAAATGTATACACAATTAATTATTCAAATTATTACCCATAAATTAATGGCTTGGTTGAATATAGCAATAATAACCTCATAAGAATTATCAAAAGAATAATGGAGGATAACCAAAGGACATGACACACAAAGTTAAAATCAATATTGTGAGCTGATAGGATCACCCCTAAAAGAGACATTAGAAACTCCCCATTCATGTTGGTATATGGAAGGGAAACTCGATTCCCACTGTCAATTGAGTTATCATTTATAAAACTCAATTATCAATTGGATTTGATTGACAATGATGAAATGACAATAAGATTGGCAGAACTCATGGAACTAGAAGAAATAAATAACCAATCAATGAAAGTTATGGAAGTAAATTAGGATCAAACAAGAGGACTTTCAATAAAAAATCATTTGATAGGAGCTTTAATGAAGGATACATGGCTCTCAAATGGGATGTGAACAAATGCGAACTAGGCAAGCACACCAAGTTTGATGCAATATGCAGTGGTCCATAAATTATAACTCAATGCAAAGCAGATAATGCATTCCAGCTATCCAAGCTTGATGGATCAAAAATGCCTATCCCAGTCAATGGGATATACCTCAAATCTTTGTTTTGAGGTTGAAATTCATTCCAAAAAATAATAAAATTATGTATATAATAGGGTTAGTCATGTTTTCTAAAATAAGTAATTTCTCACAGGTCAACTCATTAGGAGTTTTTGTTTCCTTAGTTTATTTTGTTTTCCTTATTTTGTTCTTGTTTAGGAAAATTATAGTTTTATTCTTCACTAGTTAAAGTCTGTTAAGATTAAAATGACTTCATGCCCAATGAACTAGAAGGCTATTGGAAAGAAACTGATTAACAGGCAATCATCCTATGGAGGTTGCCATGTTGATATTTTTGTCTCAAAAATATCAAAATGTTAAGTAAATTAAGGGAGACCCCTTATTTTTTTGGAAGAATGCCTTAAATTGACCCAAAACACCCATTTTACTTAACCCTGTGGAATCTAGAGATTGGACTACAATTTAGAGTTTGCAAAATTGCAAGTTGCTTACCAAACTCTAGATCTCGTAATAAACTAAGATGGTAGAAACCATAGATCTCATTATAGTTTGTAATTTGTAAATTGTAAATTGTAGCTAGACCTTAGATTCCCATAAGACACTAGCTGACAAAAATTAGAAACTCACTTGTAATTTGTAATTTACAAAATTTTAAATTACAAGAAAAGTTCTACTTCCCACAAACCAAGTACCCTATGGAGATCAAAACTCGGATTACAATTTGTAATTTTACAAATTATAAATTATAGTCAAAGTTTCACTTCCTACATAACACTCCAACTAGAAACCATAACTTGGAGATCAATTTGAAAATTTCAAAATTATAAATTGTAATCCAAGTCCTACTTCTCATCGACCACCTTTCCTATGGAATCTAGAACTCCAAGTACAATTTGTAATTTGAAAAATTGTAAATTATCTTCCAAGTTCTGCTTTCTCATTTTCAAAGGGTCAACCAATCCAAACCCATAAAATCCATAGGCCAAAGTGCAATTAGCAAATCGAAAAATTGTAAAATTTCAAATATGTTCCCGTACTCCAGATCTTCACTAACCACTACTTTGGGGCATTAATTGTAGAAAAATTCAATATAAATAAATATAATTAGGATTTTATTAGGTCCTTGTTTATTTTGATAATCACATTTGAAGCTCCTACCTCAAACCTTGAACCTGCCAATGATACCACTATGCCTTCAACGAGCCAAGCCATGATGCCATTTAACCCCTTCACAATATTCCTTAGACCCTCTTACATTTTAAGTCCATCTTTTTCGACAAAATAACACTTACTTTCCATTTTCTTGTGAATGTAGTTGTAGATTGGGGATTTCATTGCTTATTTAGAATTTTTTAGGGTTTTAGGGTTTTTATGAGGTGTCCTAAGCTCTTTTATTGGTCTATTTTCCTATGAAGTCATGTTTTCCAAATTTTCTCTGTGCACTAAGACCTAGGGTCTTTTTCCCAAAAATCATATTCAAATCCTAGGGTTTTTTTATAACCAATGAATATTCCTAGGGTATTCTTGAACCAAACAAATATTCCTTATAAGATCCCTCTATAGTCCCTATAGACTTTTAACCTACAATTCACACCTCCCATCTTTGTTAGGGATTTATACCTACAGTTACAACCCCACAGTTCTATAGAGTTTTTCAGTGCTTTAAATAAATCTAAGTTCTGTAAGAGTTTCCACCTGTAATTTTCACCTCCAATAGTTGTCAAAGATTTCAACCTAATTTTATAACTACACTTTCCCACATACTTTTTACCTACATATAATAATTCCAAGTTCTTGCAAAGTTTCCACTTGCATCTTTCACATACAAATCCATCCAACCTTACAATTTGTTTTCCCTCTACATTCTCTCCAAAATCCATGTCTGGGAAAGAGATGAAGTTCAAGTCTAAAGGACCCGATGTCAATCTTAGTTTAGAATCTAACACAATTGAGATTATAGACATAGACCTAGGAGACTTTTGGACCAGGATCAATGTTGAATTTAAGAATGACTGGATCTAGAGCATCTATGACTCTAAACTACCAAAAGTAGTAGCTTTCCCCCTAACTGTGCAAAGGCTTGAGTTGGTACTTACACTAGCACAACATTATGATGTTGATAAGAGAGAAGTGATGAATGATAAAGGGGAAATGATTCTAAATCTGGACTCATATTTCATTAAATCCATGTTTACGATACCAAAATTTTCAAGTTATCTAGATATAACTCCAAAATCATCCAAATTTTTTTATCAAGACAATAACATTAGATGTTAGAGAGTAATGAACATATAGTGGCTAAGGATCCCTAAGGCTGAATCCACCATATTGCCTAAGGCATTGGCAAAGATTGATTTTAAGGATGAGGTAGGAGATATAATCATATTACTATAGAGGATCACTAGCGACCCTGATGCAAAGAGATTCAAAGATTAGATGTATCAATATATATAGGTCATCCATGAGAACAAATAATACATCCACTGGGCACAACTCATCAGTAGCTCCCTCCATATGCAGTTGATGGAGGTACAAACCATAGTGAAATTATATATGACCTCTTACCTAGTATATATATTAGCAAAATGAAGAGGTTTTCTAGGGCTCAACACAATAGATAATGAGGCAAATAAAGTGTTCAACTATTACCCTGACCTCACTCTTGAGGCAAGCAGGTAACACTTTAAGAGAGTCAATGATGCATTTATCTACTACATGATAATAATGTTCAATAAGGAACTAGAGAGGAAGAGATTCTATGATGCTTCCACTTCAGAGATTACCAATTGGGGTTCTTATTTCATCTAGTTCTCCACCTACTCCTACATTACGGTATGCAGATTCAGTGGTTGCCCTTATACCCTTTCGAGATATGTGAGTGATAAATGGGCTTTGATGAAGCTAGTGAGACAAAGTGTTGAGAATCACAAGCTATTATCTATCAAACACAAATTGGAAATTCATTTCCCCATCATTATAGGTAGGTACACATGCCCTTCCTTAGCAAAAGCCAAATGTGTAGAAGCAAAAATGACATAAATGACCCTGAGGGCTTTGGAGGTAAGGAGATTATATGATGTTCATGGTAACATCAGTTGCACATTGGGAATCTCTACATATTCCCATTTCCCCTACATTAAAGATTAATGGGAAGATTTGGATGATGAAGAGGAAGTCAAACTGAGGGACTACTCCAGAATGACCTTGGATCGGGTCAAAGATTTTGACTTAGAACTAGTCCTTGAGGACTTGGTGGATGATGAGTCCTCGATAGACAAGGTCTACCATGATAGTAAGATATACTTTTAACCCCTTCCAGTAGTATGGTGGTTTGTTCTTGAATCTTTCTCTCTAATAGATAGAAGTACCCACATGATCAATAGAACACTCAACTGGCTCAAGAGTAAAGGGGTCCAAGTGACCAAAAAGATGGTATCAGTGAAAAAATATTGAAACTTAAAGAAAAAGGAGTTCCACCATCATTGGAGGGTTCCATTGGTGTAGCAACAGAGCAACCAGATATGCCAATGATCTCCCATAAGTGAAAGAAGAAATCAAAGGCCAAAAACGGATAATAAATCAATTAGGGAGTATCAATAGACCAATAATAATCATTTCATCTAAAGACATAGCTGTAGTTGAAGAAACCATAAATTTAACCCCCATATCAATTATAATTACCACTCCCATCTCTATAATACATCCCACAACTATCTATGTTGTTCCTATAGCTCCAACACCTCCTCCTCCTGTCTCCACTCCTCCTTCACCTCAAGTAACTCCACCCTCCATTCCCACTAGTTTACATGTGATAATAAGTCCATTGCCATTAGTGAAATCAAGTCAATTGGACAATCAAGTATCCTTTTCATTGGATACTCAGGCTTTCATTTCACTTCCCTCTCATAATTTCACTCCTTCCTTCCATAATTCCTTCCATTTCATTTATAATCCCTTATATTACATCCCTATTAATCACCAACATTACACAATAGTATCTAGCCATAGATTTAGTCATTCTAATTTCAATTCCATTGGCCATTCCAAATCCTAGGATAACTACTGCTTCATATTCATACCCCTTCATCTTTCCTACTTTACCACCCCTGAGTGTCCCTACTAATTTGATTGACTCATTTAAGGATTTGGACTCCACACTTCCACTAGTCCCTAAGTTCTAACTCCCTATGTGTACTCTTCCATTGGTATCACTTCCATCTCCCACACCCTCAGTAGACATGTTCATTTCCATTTCCCTTACTTCTTCCACTTCTACAATAATCCCTACAAGAGAGACTTATAAGGAGTAAGATACTGATAGAAATGTAGATCTTCAACCCATGGATGAGGAGGAAATTGCAAAGACATCTGTTGATAAATCAAATACAATATCAATACATAATACAAAACTTATCATCATGCCCACCATCATAACATCTTTAACTACAGACTCTCAGGTGATAGTGTTAGCACAACATGATTCTACCCCTAGTTTGTTAGCATAGATAATGGGGAAAAATGCAAGCAAATGGTGTCCCAAAATATATTAGATTTTGGTCTTTTAGATGCACACAAGAAATCCAATAATACTCCCTGGACCATTTCAAGGATATTGAATGACTTAGAAGGGGAAAGGTATGCAGAGATTGTAGTCCCCCCACCAAACAAATAGAAAGAAGATCTAGTGGTAGGGGACTATCAGGTATCAAAATTTCACCTTGGAAATATTATGAGAGAAGGGTTGAAACATGATGTTCAATCCAACATTAACTCTCTCTTTGAGAAAGTGGATAGTGACAAGGTCACTAAGGATGAGTTGAAAAACAAGGTTGAACAATTATTGATTGCATTGAAGAAATTTATTGAGCCTACTATGCAACCAACACAACCTGAACAAACACAACTTGTCAACCAGATAACATATTAGGCAACACTTGATACAATGACATAAATTGATAGCATGGGAAGGGCCACCAAGGAATGGACATAAGAGCTCATCTCAAAAGGCAACAAAGTTATTGATATGATAGTGGATCACTATGCAATTTTGAAGGAGAGAAGGGTCACCCTGAGAGAATAGATAAATAAGTATCAAGAAGAGGTAGAGAGATGAATATTTTCTATCCCAAATTGATAGCTATGGACTCGATTGATATGGACATCCTCCTTGTGTAAATAATGCTAAAAAATGATGGATAACAAGAGGGATTAAATAAAATAGTTCAATTCTGAATAAAGATACTCATAGATAGTTCTAATAAAGCTAAAGTTGCATATGATAAGACTACTGACATGCTATATGACATTGAAGGATTGCTGAATAAATTGTCATGTTGACTAACAGATTATCAAGATCAGGTCCTCTCTGTAAAGGAAGTTTAGAATAAATTCAAATAGGTGATTGAAGGAGAATCAACAAGAGATAAAATATCATAATAAATTGGATCAAATGGTAAAAGAGACTCAAGGATATAGAGTTTTGAGAAGGGAACTCTTCGATACAGTAACAGATTGTGAGATAACCAACCTCTACTCTTTTGGATCCACTATTTCATTAAGTACCATAACAAATTGGATCAAATGGTAAAAGAGACTCAAGGATACAGAGTTTTGAGAAGGGAACTCTTCGATATAGTAACATATTATGAGATAACCAACCTCTACTCTTTTGGCCTAGATGACGACAGAGTCTTGGAGATTTTTAAGGGTTTTAATGCATACATTGAGAAAACACAAGCCAATAAGGACAAAGATTTAGTAGAAGTGTTAGATATAGATTAATTCTTTCTATCCAAATTATTCTTGTATATTGTATTTTCATTATTTTAAAAGTATTGTAAAGTTACAAAAATATAAACTGTAAATTACAACTATCATTTTGATAGATCTTTAGAGAAAGAGCCATGTGTAATTTTCACTTTCCATTTTGATAGGTTGGAAATTGTAAAAAGAAAACTTGAAAATTACACTTTTCATTTTGACAATTTTAGGTTGCTTAAGTTGTAGAAGCACATATTGTAAAATGCAATTCCAATTTTGGCAAAGTGGTATGAATTAAAAGTTGTAAAAGTCTCACTTAAAAATTACTAATTAGGGTTTTGTAAAAAAGTAACTTAAGAATTTTAGTTATGTTTTGCTCAAAAGATTGAGTTTCACTTTGGCGTACCCCATTACGTGAAGATGAAGTTGTAGTTGAACTTGAGAAGAAGGAAGGCATTGCATGAAGATTTTTAAGTTTCCTCCATGATTTTATTAGCTAAAGATCATGCCCAACTCTTGCATGTGTTTTTTACAACTTGTTCACCATGCCATGGATGCCATAACAACTTTAGATCATGCCTCTTTTCATGGAGCTTCCAGATTTGCATGTTCTTATACTAGGCATTAGATTTCATTGTTAAATACATCTATTTTATGATAAATTTTGTATAAATATGGGTAGTATGGTGTTGCTAATTTATATTTTTATTGCTAGATTTATTATTCTATATTTTGAATAATGTTTCTACGTGTTGTAACCTAGAGAATGAGGATAAATTGTAGATTTGCCTTTCTTGTCTAATAAATCTTTATGTATGCAAGTTTATTTGAATATTTTTAGATGTTAAAATTTTTATTTCAGTCACAAAATTTCATTTGTAGTATTTTCTACCCTTTTAGAAGATTGTTTGATAAAAAAATAAAGAATTTTGTCCCTTGTATGAAAAATACCAAATATTGCCTTTGATTTCACATTTGCATGAGTTTGTGCTCCTAAAAATTTCAATATATTTTCTAATCTATTGTGTTCATTCAATTAAGCATTAAAATCCACTAAAAATATATTTGGTGCAATCACCATATTCGGTTTTGCAAATTTCATTCTCAAAACTCTTTTCCCAGTTAAGCCTTGGTTTAGAAGCAAGAACACTAAAGGAGTAGAATTTATATAAAACTAGTATTTTATCGGTTGTACCAAATTTAGTGAAAGGAATCTAGCCTTCTCTAGAGGTTCACCTCAATTCACCAAGGTCCTATAGCTTGCAGGTGATCCCATTGTATCTTTATTTTTTTGCATGATGAGCTACAACATCAAGAACATGTGCAAAATCTATGTGATAACATGCCCTTAATTGGCATATGCAAATGTAGGATTTGATAAGAAAATTTTCAAGCCATGAGAATGAGGCCTTATAAATCTTATGAGATATGAGGGTCACTGTGTGATAACCTCTACTAAAGAATTAGTACATAGGATTAATTTTGAGACACTCTTTAAAGCAACTACAGAAAGATTCAAGGAGGAAGTTGAGGGAACTATTTACAAGACTAATGATGACATCCTATAGCTAATCAATTTTTCTAAGGATAGAGTGATAAAATTTGAAGCCCTTGGAGCTAAATTCAAGAGCTCATAGGTAGAACACACAAGGTTGATGGTAAAAGCCATCAAAATATTTAAGCTTGTCCTGCTCAATTTTGATATTATTAATAAGGAGTTTGAGACAATACATGCAATATTTGAAAAACTCAGAGTCACAAAGAAAATGTCAAGATCAATACCAAGAATTCAAACAACTAAAAGTGTTACCACATCATCCCAAGGTCCCCAATTTTCTAGATATGTAGTCATGCATACTCCAACGAAGCTAGTTTTGATTCCCCAAGTGGCTACAACATCTAATTATATTTCTAAAACTATCACTCAACTATTTTCCTCTTTTGGTGGTGCCACACCTGCACCACTTTAAATATGAATATCTATTTTCATGTTTTAGTTAAGTTAAAACTGATGGTTCTAAATTTATTTGGCATATATATTGTATTTTAGTCAAGAAATTCTATTTTATGTAAACACTTTTGTACATGCATGCTTTGAAATTTTTTGGACACATAGTTCTATTATTAGAGATTTAAATTTAGACTTCACTTGGAGGTTGAGGTAACCCCTCCCCAAGTGTGTGTGTGTGTGTGTGTGTGTGTGTGTGTGTGTGTGTGTGTGTGTGTGTGTGTGTGTGTGTGTGTGTGTGTGTGTGTGTGTGTGTGTGTGCGCGTGCACGCGCGCGCGTGCATACATCCTCCCTATTCTAAAGGGAGGATTATTTTGGCTATTAAGATTAATATGAATTTCTACAAATTGTTTTGCAATTGATCTTGATGTGCAAATTTGGTTCTTCTCCAAACATGTAAACATTGTAAAAAGTTCCATCATTATAGTATATTAGTCTTCTTATTGTGCATGAGTATTCTTTTAATACACTTATTCATATTATTATATTGTTAATTTGAATGTCTTTTGTGTAATAATCATAATCTCCCTTTGTAGATGTGTAATTGAAATCTCACATCGACAATAACCTTTGATTATATATGCTAAGTTTTACTGTATTCCTATTTCATTGGACTCTTAATTATGTTTGATTGTTGGTGTGCTTATAATATCTTGTAACAGACATTGGTTCTTGATTACTTGTCTAACTCCTAGTTTAAGAGTCGAATTAGAAAGGTTTCATCTTGTTTGGTCCATAGGCCTTCTTTTTTATCCTACCTTTCCCTCTTTTTGAGTTTTTTTAGTCAGAGCCACCTTAAGTTAAACCCATCTTCTATCCACCCATATAGAGTAGATATAAATTTACATCCATAACTGAACCATCCATGGTAAATAATTATTTTTCTCACTACTATTCCATCAATAGGTTATTTATAAAACCTATTATGTCCTACCTCATGCCTCATAATGAATCTCTCTTCACTGATTCTAAAATGCTAGAGGCCACCTCGTAAGGTTCCTTGGTGTGCATAAAACCCACATAAACACTATTGACCAAGGAAAACATTTCATCAATTCCTCAATAATAAAACTACTCAAGCATTTTATCATTAATCATAATAAAAACACTCCATATCACCCACAAGCCAATGGGATAGTTGAAGCTTTTGATAAATTTTTATAAAAGAGTACTCAATAAAACATGTAATCTTAATGCTGTAGACTAGGACTTAAAAATACTTGTAGTATTATGGGCATACCACACTACATATAAATGGTTAACAAAATACTTCCCATTCTAGCAGGTATATGGATTAGAAGCCATGGTGCCAATGGAGTTTATAGTACCTAGTTTAAGAATAACATTAACATTGTCACCAAAAAGTTTGGCATGCCAACCATTATAAAAATAAATAATTTCATGAAGGGGACCATGTGTTAATATATGACAACAAGTAAAAGATGCTTGTAAAATAAAAAATTTGATGATTAGGACTATATATCATCAAAACATTTCTACCACATGAGTAGTGAAACTAATAACACTCATAGGAGTTGAGTGGCAAGGCTTTGTGAATAAAGCCTCCCTCAAACTATATAATGTCACATAAGAATAAGACATGTCATGGAACAAAAAAAATCCTCAAGTTGGAACCAATAAATGACAACTTGAGGGAAAAATAAAAAGAAAACCCCAAGTTTAAAACTAGTGAATGGTGGTGTGAGGAAAAACTAAAATTAAAAAACCAAGTTGAAAAGTGGTAAATGGTGGTTTGTGGATAATAAAAATAGGGGATAGTATCATTTGGTCTTGTAAAACCCATTGGGTGAGTCAAACGATAATGTCATAGTATCTTATGCTAGGCATTTAAGTATCAAGGAGGTTGACTTGCTGCAACTCCCTAGTCAAATACACAAATCACATCAACTACAAAGGCATAAAATAACATAAAACAAACTCATAAACAACTAAGTGGATCACTAATAAATAAGACATCATAAGTGGAAAAAGATAGAATATGAAGTTATGACATTAATGACACATGAAGTGAACAAGGTTGAGGGAATGGACAAGACTATTTTAGGACACATTCAACCACTAAGGATGACCAAATCAACAAATAAGTATATGCATGACCACTAATAAATTCGATAAAAATCCCATCCCACTCCATTATCACCTCTAAAATTATCTAAAATTCTATAAATTAATCCACCACCATCTTCTAATTCACAAATACTTGAAAGCACCAAACCTCTACATAATATTTTTAGTGACAATTGAGACTAAGTGATCTACAACATAAAATAGAAAAATAAAAAATGGTTGTCACATTCATCATTGACTAGAGAACACTCTCGATCCCAATTGTGAAACATGCATCCATTAAGGAACTAGCACCAAATCTAGAAGGGGCATTTTGATGACTACCATATGACATTGGGAACTCAAAAGACACCTTCAAATACATCAATGCACACATATCTGTAACTGACCACTTTCAGAAGGAGGTAGACCATGAAGAACTCATTCACCATGTACTAGACAAGAATGCATGGGAATGGAAGCCCAAAAAAAGTACAACATGTAGATAAAGTTAGACATTTGGACTAAATTTACATATTTCATTCTAACAGATACCACCATCAGAATATTACTTAGTCATGTACACAATGGGATTTTCTTCCTAAAACAACCTCATTTGATTATTGCCCATGACATTGAAAGGGTAACTAGGTTGACAAACGAAGGAAACAACATCAACAAATATGAGAGGAAGGGTTCAGTTAAAGGCAAAAATGTCACCAAATACCTACAGGGGTTGAAAATCAAGCATACCATCAACATAACATCCATCAAAAGTACATTATACTGATATGTAGTAAAGGCAGTGGTGTGGAAGGTATACTTCACCAACAGGGAAAAACCATGAGTCTAAAGAATGCAATAATGGTGTTAAACATGATTGGAATGAAGAAAAAATACAACCTCTACCAAGGCCCCTTTGGTCAATTTAAAGCTAACTTTCATAAAATTAAGAAAGGTAAGCACAATTTCTGTTATGGACCTTTTTTACTATGCCTAGTAATGTATTATACAAATTCATTATCAGGGATATATGGACAAGAAGAATGGGATAAACATAAAATGATAGGAATAATAAATTAAAAACCATATGGAGAAAATGACCACTAATCATCAAGTGGCCACTATGCTTACTCGAGGAATAAATTTACAACAAAACCTTAGTTCACGGTTTCAAATTTCAAAAGAAATTGTTGAAAAAAAATGAAAGAATTTTTATTTACTGCTACCACTAATTTCATCTACATCCACCCATATTTTATGCTCTTAATCTTGTTCCACCCTTCCATATGAAGTTTCAGATGACCATGTTAAATTTTTTGTCTAACTCATTTGTTCTTTCCCAAAAATAGTGGGGAAGGCCAATCCACCGAACATAAACAACACTTTGGAGGAGCTAATGGTTGAAATCCTAGGTCAAACATTCAACAACATGCCAATAGAAGAGGAAGAAGAAATAGAGGAATCTTAAGAACAAACCACAACACCAAAGGAAACAAGTGTATGTTTGGGGAAACATGACACCCAATTTCAATTTAAAGTGCATTAATCAAAAATAGATAATAAATATGCAAATGTTTGAATGTACCATACTCAAGTCAAACCCATAGGGAATAAATATACGTTTGAATGTGTTAATTCTTAGTCAGAATTAACAATTGGGGAATATATTTTAGGAAAGTACTCAATATGATTGGATGCAATGTTGTACGATGATGGAAGAAACATTACATGATGTCATTCAAGATATTACAAAGGTCAAGCCACAATTTGAAGCAGCTCCAAAACTACATATCAAACAATGGTTCAAATAAACATTGAAGAATTTGATCCAACACAAATATGCATCCAAGGAAAGAAAATAGAACATCAATTAAAGTGTAATAGATGAATTCAAACTCTAATAGACAACAAAGCCCTTGGAAGAGAACACTCAACACCAGAACATGGTGAAAACACATATTACTTCTCTTCAAATGCCACCATAAACTTTGCTTTTACACTAAGGTAGCTAACAACAACATTATCTAAAAAGAAAGCTATAGACCAACTCAAGAAATAACTTAACCAAGTTGCAACATAGGATGATATTTTTAAGGATCCAACCGGCATAAAAAAGATGCAAATTTTGGAAACTAGGTGATAAATTTTTAGAGCAACAACAATAAAGAGTGCAAATAATCATAAAGCTTGAAGAATTGGGTGACCTCATCATTCATTTCATGGGAGACTCAAAAAATTTACATAGGAGATTGAGACTTCTTTCAACTATGTTGCCAATCACCCTGCCCCTGATGACATCACATAATTTGTTTGAGAGAATATACAACTAGAACAAAAAGCACAATGAGCCACTAAATATCTTACAAAATGGAATGCTTTTGAGATAATTATTGTCAATAAACATCAACAATTTTTGTAGCAAGGCCCAAGTACATACATAATTTTATGAGATTTTTTCGTTTGAATTGTTTTGAGAATGAGACAAAGGTTTAAGTCCGAGGATGATGTTGGCCGGATTCTTCATGAAGTTCAATTAATAACTAGTAACCCATAGAAGTCAATGGTCATATCATGATATCATCAAACATAGATGTCTACTATGACATAGGCTATAGTTCATGACATCCTACGAAACTACACATGAACATAAAAACATGAAGAAATGACATAACTATTGGATTATTGCATTATATTTAGACTTAGTAATACAGATAGAGGTGATCCTATCCAATCTTGTAACTTGAGCTATATATACATAAGCATTATGTTTTGAGCTATTACATGTAACCATATATAATATATTAATGAAAATTAAACTAGGATCTTTAATCTTTGTATGTGTCATGTGTGTTATGTGTACTTCCGTTTAAGAACATATGCTTAATTAATATAACCATATACTTTTTCTATATATTAACGTAGTCTCGAATTCATGGTTTGATATCATTTTCATGTCAACATATGTGAATTAAATAATGAAAACATAAATTTTTATTATTTAATGTTAATATATAAGATAAATATTAATAAAATTAAATATCACAATTAAATTTCAATATTGATATTTAAATATTTTTGTTTTTAATTTACAATCAAAATTAATTTAAGATACATTGATATTTTTCAATAACAAAATATTTGATCATGTATGTGTAAGAGAATGTTATATTAGTTGTAGTTTTGAAAAAAAATTTACTTAAATTATGCATTTAATATTACCATACAAAGGATTAAGGCCTTACAATATCATTACGAAATGTAGTTATATTAATAATAGTTTAGGGAGTAAAACAAAATGATATAGTATAAACCATAGAACTCTATATTAATTAGGAAAGAAAAATCTTTGTTGTCTTGAAAGGTCATTGATGATTATATAGAAGTACAAAGAAAAAGTAACTGTTTCATATAATTTTTATAGCGATGTTAAATAAAAAACCCTTATTACCCAACAAATTTATAAATATTGAGTTAATTATATGTATGTTTAATATTTATCTGGTATTTGTATATTAAGATTATTTGTGATAACAATTGTTAGATTGAATTATGTTAAATATATAAACTTAACTAACAAAATAATTTAAAAATATTGAGTTGGTTATATGTATATCTAAAATTTATTTGGTATTTATATATTAAGATTACTTACGATAATAATTGTAAGATCGAATTATGTAATATTTATTAAATATTGTTGTAAATAATAGTAAAATATCATAATTATATTAAAATCGAATAATTACATACATACATACATGAAATGCAATTTATAGGTTTAACATTTATATTTTTTATATTTGCAATCATACTTTATAGACACATAAACTTGAATATTGGACAAAAATAGAGTTAATATACAAGTATCTTATAGTATTTTAATGGAAAGTGCATGATTGGGTAACAAGAGTAACCAAATTACACTACACCATAAAATAAATTACACAATACAAATTGACCTAAATATAGCAATATAACAATAAAAAACAAATTTAAAATGTGCAAAATATGGATTAATATGTTTGAAATTTGACAATATTTTAAGTTCTACAAGTAGAGTTCATAGAGAAATACCTAAATTGTGACTTACACATGTACAATCATATGTTGAAAAAAGTGGAAATAAGTTCAAAGGTAATTCTTGAAAAAATGTAGAAAGCTTTCATGGATTATAGAAGCTATAAAAAAACAACCAAGATTGCTGGGTTGATCTTGGTCATAAGTAAGATTGTTGGGTCAATCTTGGTAATGAACATGATCTTAGGTCAATCTTGGTAGGTTTATGTTCGATTATGGTCACTATGGTATATCATGGTAGATGATGTCATATTTTTATAAAATATTAAGAGCACTTTCATTTATCCCTATTGAAAAAAAGCCTATCTCAAATTGTCAATTTGAGCTACAAATCTTCCAAAATGACTTCTCCTTCTTAGAAACCCTAATTGGCTCTAAGAGGCCTTTCAATAAAATAAAATATGGGTGTAGTTATGAGGGGTGTTGGGGTTGTTTTAGTCACATGCATTAATCCTATACAAAACATGCATCTCTAATCACTAATTCTACTTACACTGACATATCATGTAAGTCATCCTTACATTCTCCCCTGAGACACAAAGAGTGATACCGGGGTCAATTGGGGTTTGTTGGAAATGGTGAAGCTAGACATTGTCTTACACACACTCTTTAGTGCATAATCATAATTTGTAATATTATATACTATATTATCAATACATGGTAATTACTAAACATATGTTGAATGATAACAACAACATAAGTAGTTATCCTATGAAATGCAAGACACCATCGAGTGTAACAACTTCCTTGGGTAATAGGATTAAACTGAATCATATTAGTGATATCTCACGATAATACATATAAAAAGACAATCATAACAAAAACAACAATAACTTTAGCAATTAATCATTAATTCATAGATACAATGGCATTGTGGCACTAGCAACATAAAGATTAAATTTATAATCCCTCTATATCTTGGTAACATTTCCTTCTTGTTAACAAGCCTTCTATCAACAAACTAGTAGTATTTTACCTAGGGCCAACTTGCATCTCTCTTAACAGACCATGTGTCCAAATTTTATAACATTCTAAATGCCCTATGTGTCACAAAGTTGCTCAATTGTTAACAAATAAAAATTAATGTGACATCCCATTAGAGGTTAACTACTATGTTCTTTATCATCATTTCTAAACTTCTTGTCAGAGTCTCAATGTAAGTAATAAATTTGGCCATTCACCTCCATGAATTTCAAAATAGTTATTAGATTTACATGATCCCAGTCACCTTGTTTTGGCTATTTTGTTTTATGTGCATGTGGACCTACTTTGTCCATTAATCAACACGGTGGATTATCTAATTATCAAAATGAGGGTCAACATCACACCACATTAACTTGATTATCTACCCTTAGAAAACCCACCAATGGTTTCGATATCAACAAGGAATTTTGTTGCCTTAGTGGCCAACTTAACCTTAAAATTGATCCAACATGCAAACTTAAATTTAGATTCTTCATTGATACTAAATATGTTCGCAGATAAACCCTTAAACTCAGGAGGTTGCTCATGAGTCCCCTTAGCTTATCATTTTATAGCATCAACCCTTATAGTTATTTCTTTGAGGGCATCCTATAGTGCACTCTCATCTTCAACTACATGGCACTATAGTTTTTTGAAGCTTTCCTCAAGTCTTTACCGACTGACGCCAATTATTTGGTCGACATCCATTATTTACATTAGAAGTTGGGTCCTCTTAGCATTATCCTTATTTAAATAGACAGGTGTGGCTAAGGCATCTTGTTTTCACTGCTCATCATACAATTGTATCATGATGACCTACCCTAGTTAGGAAAATTTTCTAAAAACCTACTTATTCACAACAAATTTTTCATTGAGCTTATTTAAGAGGTATTTGTACCTCTCAAGTTGCCCTACAAACTTGATCAAGGATTTCTCACATGCTTATTGGCCTCCATCCCTTGTGCCCTTTATATTTTGTAGTAGGTGGTCTAATGGCATACCCACCTTATCCATTGACTGGATCCCTTATAATTCTAATTCATCTAAGAGGCTAGGCTCCTCATACACAGTGCATCGACATAACTTCAACAATTTTATTTCTACATCTGTCAGCTTCACAACTTCAACAATTTCATTTCTACATTTGTCAACTTATTTTTGTCTTGGATTCACTATTGATCTAACTTCACCAAAGATGCATCTTAGATATAAATAGTGGCACTATTCATAATGTTCTTGTGGCTTTATTTTATCATTAATTTGATCAACATGTTCCCAACCTTGACCTCATTGAACTTAGTGGGGATAACATAGATGAGTTGGTTCTCATCTAGGGTATCAGGTTTTTGGTCCTAAATAACACTGATAGGTATTTAAAATTTTAATTTATCCATGTATGTTTCAAAATTGAAGCACATTTACCTTCACATATGAATGGTTGTATCTTCTACCTTTATGAAACATCACATGTAAAGGTCCACATCTCTGATCTCCTAATGGACTCTTTCCTGGACACTCATCCTATAAATTCCTACTGTAATTTAGGTGGCTCATTCCCTTATGATGATTATTTAGGATCTTCCTTGATGAGTTTTACATTTACCTTATCTGACCTCATAGTTTTTGATCTTTAGTTTTCAATCACCTTAGGCCCTAAGCTAATGATTTCCTCACCTTCTCTACCAGTCATGTTTGGCTTGCCTTCACCCTCTTTTTGTGAGCCATCTTGGGAACTAGGCACCTCTTCTCTAGCATTGGTGCCATCATGCACTTCTTATGCCCTAAGCCCTTCAAGTGCACTATCTTTTTTTTTAGCATCAGGCTCACTGTCTACTCAAAACTATTTCCATTTCTACCTAGGTTTTAATGTAGTCTCAACTCCCATTTTGCAAACCATCTGGATGTCTTGTACACTCAAGATATCTTCTTCACCTACCCTTTATGTAATTTCTTATGTGTGATTGTAGAGTTAATATTTCACATCATAAACATCCCTTGATTTTATGCCTATTAGTGGTACTTAGGCATCTTTAGGTGGGGATTATTTGATTGGTGGTATAGGAACAACTACTTACATCCACCAATTTATTAGGGTTAAATTATCCTCTTCAGACTCAATATTTTTAAAACCCTCAGGAATAGTTTCTAGTAATTCAAGATTATTTTTCTCAATATCCTTATTTATGGTAACCATCCTGACTATACTCCATGTTTATTTGTTACCGAACCTCCATCCTTGCACCTTAGTTTTAATATGTAATATAATTTATGCAACATGTCCTTGATCATCACCTCTTACTAAGATTTAATGGCATATTCATCATTTAATTCCTTCTCATCCTTAAATTTAATCTATCTTGGATAAGCCAATATTGCCCTCAAAGTGTGTGAGTCACTGTCTATACCTACCACAACTATTGACATGGTGCACATTGTAAATCTTGGTGACAAAGTCCAAGATGTAGTTGGTGTTGAAACAAAATGGTGCTTTGAGCCACTTAGAAATATGTTCATAGGTAAGTTGGATATTGGAAAGGTTATGGTGATACATAATAACAAACTCTACCCACCTTAGGCATGCACTCAACAAATGGCTTAGCTTTTACCACTCATTCTTGAAGACCATGACCATGTTCTCAAACCACCTTTCCATTTTGGCCTTGTACTACTTCTCATAGAACTAGTACATAAGTGTGTATGGTATCTTTTGGTAGGTGACCTATCCTCCAAGTTGAAAAACCAGTCCTTATCACCATAATTATATGAGATCCAAATTTCATATAACACCAACAATATCAAGATGACACCCAATCTTCATCCTCACTTTTTCAGCGTGTTTTCTCTACACCCTCAATAATGGAGTGCATAATAAAATTTGAAATTTTAAAGAGGTTGATTTTATCTATCTAGTGCACAATATAGATAAATTATTTGTTAATTTCACTCCATATGTGGCTGTTACTAACTTTGTGCTTAGAAGTTATGTAACTACACCTTTTGTGTGATTAATAATTTTATCTATAGGAAAAGTGAATTTTTCCTTTTTGTATTTTAGAGGCTGAGTGACCCTTTTGACATTAGTTGAATTGGAAATCGCTCATTTGATTTCCTTTCTTGAGCAAGGAAGTCCAACAGAATTGCTAATGCATGTCATTGAGATCTTCATCATTCATTTGACAAAGTAGAATTGGTCCTCATGAACACACAATAATAGGAAATGAACTAAGTTATTTAGTTTTATAAATTAGGGGATCTCAAATAATTAAAGCATTCACACCTTTTTGATCTATTATTTAACAGATATATCAAATAAAGTAGTGTTATCAATAGTCTTCCTACCAGTTTCCACCATGTAGTCATTTCTCAAGTCAATCTCATTGTTCTTGTATGCACCTAATTTTTGTATGGTGTGATATTCTCGACATGATAGGTCCAATGATGACGTAATGACCTCCTAATAATGCTTAGATGAGAACTCTCTACCACCCCTTCCCCTTTTGCTTCCCTATCCCTATTCTAGGTCTCCCAAATCCCCCTTTTATTGTTCCTTACATCTCTCTTCACCTTATTTAAAAAAAATATCATTTGTGATGGAACCACCCTATTTTGTGATGAAATAGCCCTATGGGGTTATATAACCACCCCATGCATGATGAGTTTGTAAGGGTGGTTGTGTAAACTAACTTGAAAAACTTGTTATATAAGGGTAATTCTATTTTAAATATGGGGTGGTTTCATAGTTTGAAAGGGTGGTTTTATCTCCAAAAGTGATGATTACGTAACCGCCCCTCTAAATAGGGGTAGTTCCATCACTGTTGTCTCATCTTCTAATTTTATCTTCCAAAAATCATTTTTTGATGCATTTTACATGCTTATTGTCATGTTTATTATTTTTTATACCTTAAGTTGACCTTTAATCAGGTTTATCTCACCCCCTCTTCTATTTCCAATCTTTTTGAGTCCTTCTTAAGTTCAACTCCCAATTCAACTTAGTTAAAATCCTCCATGTAACCTCCATTAATCTTCTAAAAGTAAGCTAATTTTGTCTTGATTTTAGATCTGAGATATGCATTAGAGCTTAAGAGTTTTGAATCCTTAACAAACATAACCTAATATAATTTTTTTGGATCTTTGATTTGATTATTTTTGTGTTTGACTACATAGTTCTAAACAGGGAGAGCCATTGTTCTTGTAACTAGGTCTTTGCAAACAATTTCTTCAACCAACCATAGACAACTATTATTTATTTAGAGTTGTGTTTCTCTTCTTCTCCCATTTGTGACAATCATTCACTCATCCTCCTTGTTAGAGAGTTCCAAAAATCTTCATTTGTGTAAAGGAGCTAGCACACCAAAGACCACAATATAACAAATCTCTTACTTTAAGATGGTCTACATCAGGATCATGTTGGAGGTTCTTAGCTTAGATTTATTTATTTTATTTAGTAGATTAGATTAAATTAGCAATAATGATCATATTATACTAAATTTTTATTTTTAGAAAAAAAAGTTTTGGTAGGAAAAAAAATTCCTCTCTCTCCCCCTTACAAAAAAATAGTAATTAGTTTCTTTGTGTAATATACATAGGTATGGGTATATATTATATATTGGGAGTAGAAAGTAGTAGAATGAATAGTAATAAAAATACCACATTCATAGAAATGAAGAGTGGGATAGATTGGAATAGTATAAATAGAGGGACATAGGCCATTGTAATGCATCCAAGAAAATCTCAATTCAATTAGAGCGTTGTTTTGATAAAGAGGTAGCCCCATCGAAGTGGAAAGAAATTTAGAGTGATTCCTTCCTTAAAATAAATAAAATATTAATATATATTTAGCATTTTTAGCTATTTTATGTGTTCTAGCATAGAGGTTCTTCACATTTGGTATTAAATCTCTTTCTAGAGTCATTTCTATATTATTATATTTTTGTAAGAGGTTGTGCAAATAGGAGTTTGTAGTTTTGTTTATCATATACTCTAACCTTGCCTTAGCGGGATCCTAGTGATCAAAAAGTGGATATAAATATTATTTATTTCTTTTTTTAGGAGAAAATTTTTTATTTTATTTTTTAGTTTGGGTATTTCATTAATGTGGAGTGTACAGTTGTAAAGTTGTAGGGAGGGTTTTCTAATCTGTTTGTAGGTATTTTGACTGTTAGTAGCGAAGTATATTATGAGTGATTTTATTTTTATAAGTCAAGATATATTTTTGGTTTGAATAGAGTGGAGGATTATAATTGTAAAATTATAGGTTTTGTGGTATTATGATGTCCGTTGGATCTTCCATTTAATTGCAGATTTATGTTTTATCCTAAAAAAACCTAACTATTCTTTTGCATAATCTCTACAATGGTAAATAATCATGCCAAAAATTTTCTGTGTTTTGTGTGCCTTGGTTTCATATTTATATAACAATTTCTATTTTTGAATTTCACTATCTATATAAAAATTTATCACAATTTTAGTAATTGATTCTGTTTAAGCATCAATTACTAAAATATTATGGAAGTTTGAGCATAGGACACATTTTTGGTTGACGCGGATGTCCAAAAAAATAAAATTATGGAAGTTTTACTCACTACTACCCAAAAATATCAAATAAATTTATTAATTTTAAAATTAGATGTTACTTCAAATAAAATAAGCACTACTCTAAATCAATTCAGTAATGATATTTTTTGATAGATTAAAGTTTCACACCCTTATAATAACATAATATGATGAAGAAATTGATTCATGGTTGGAGTGGGAGAATAACTAAAACAATTAGGTCGAGGATTTATTGCCTATAGTTGAAGCATCTAAAAATTACATAGTTGTATGGATAGATTTAGAGGATGTTTATAACATATGTTATATGGATTTCTTTTAGAAATAGGCACCTGAAGAGCCAACATGGGCTCCTAATGAGCTCCAACAGGAAACTACTGAGCCCCTGCAAGGAACCAGAACTTCAAATCCATCTAATACACATGCCACTCCACACACAATTTGTGTAAATAACAATGCTAAAGGGGATGGTATGTATCCTTAGTTGGATCACTAGGCTGACTCTTTCAAGTACCCTTGTTCTAGCTTTGAGGTGATGATCATCACACTTCAACTTTTAGTGCTCAAATCTAACCTCATGATTGCCATGTTTTAAGCTGAGGTTATTCCATCCATAGCTCTTTATGCACTTTACCCTTATGTTATAATTATTTATTTCACAATGTTGTTGTGCCTTCTCATATCCCAACCTAGGTGGAAGAAGTGGAAATTGAAAAGAATGCATGGCAAGGCTTCCATCTGGTCCTCAATATATTTTTGATATGTAATTCTTTGCATGTGTAGAGGGTGAAACATGTCAAGGGGGATAAAATGTAATATATCTAGGTATGAGTATATATTGTATATTAGGGGTAGAATAGTAGTAGAATGAATAGTAGTGAATAATAATGAATAGTAAAAATAATACCACATTTATATAAATAAAGAGTGGGATAGATTAGAATAGTATAAATAGAGGGACATAGGCCAATGTATGCACCTAAATTCGCTCACCCTGATAATTATGTTAATTTTGTTAATTTCATCTATAATTATATTTTTTAGCTTATTAACTAATATCCTATTTCATATTCCCCACATCCTACAAACCTTATTATACCCTTGTAATCAATTAATCACCCTCATTAGTCTACCAACTAATCCTACTTGCCTACTAACCTACCCATTAAGCCACTTGCTAATTTAAAAATACATTTTATTCACCTACCCATCTTCCACCCTACTAAAATAGCAATTCCTACACCTATATTCCCTAATGGAGATTCTAGAATTGAAAAATTCTAGAATCTCCTCTAATTTAGCCTCCTCTAAAATATTCTATTCTAGAGGATTCCAAGGAATTAAAAATTCCTTGAAAAATCCTTGGCCATTAATCTCAATGGCTCAAAATTAAATTTGAACCATTGATTTTCCCTCTCATAGATGTATAAATAAACCAATACCTCCATGAAAACTAACTTGAAACTTAGAAATATTGAAGCCATCTTGCATCCATAACCATCCTTCTTGCATCCATATAGGCTTATCAAGCCAAAAGTCCATTGAAACCATTAGCAAGATAAATCAAGCAATCCAACAATCTACTTGTTTTACAATCAAATCAATTTATCAATCTTAGAGGGGAGATATAAGAGGTAAAATGATGGTAATAAATCTCATTACAAGCAGTTGATTATCTCTTTATCCTCTCTATTTGATGTTGTTTATATTTTGGGTTTTTATTGCTAAAAATAGTAATATAGGAAGAATCTAAAATTTAGGCTATATTTTGGTGACCACCATGGGAATTGCTCCTTAAATCTAACCTCTTGAGCTTGTTGGATGTGATTTATAAGCTTGCGGGTGCAACTTGATGTGAATCAAGGATCAAATTTTGAAAAAATAATCACGTACAGGAGAATTGTAATTTTACACTGTTATTAGCAGTATTGTAGTCGTGGTCTTGTAGTTAGATCATCGATATTGCATTAACATTTGGCTTTAATTGCTAATGGTTTTTGGGTTTTGGTAGGTTCTTCACCTTTGTGAAATATTTCTACTTAGAGAGTAGTGATATTGCTTTGCTAATAACGATTTTGCCTTTGTAGTTATAGTTTTGTAGAGTTTCTAGGTTGTCTTAATATCACTATTTTCTTCTATTTCTAACTTATGTACAAGGAAATTTTAGATATTTGGTATTGCATGAAAGGGATTTGTATCTTTTGTGTTCAGGAATAAGCAAGGTTAGCCAAGAATCTGATTGGTGGTGGTTGAAACACAATACCACAACTCGTAGACTTGTGATTTTGACCTAGTAATCATGATATCACCATCGCAAGTCATGGAATTGCATCTTCTAGTAAAATTATCATGTTAGTCTCCATTCTATAGGTAATAATCAATCATTTTCTATCTATAGGGTGTATTAGTAATCGTATAATATTTTTAATAAGCCAAATCTAAGTATTTATGATCCAATTATTGCAAATTTGGTTATTTTAACTCTTTTGGCTAATTGTGTTCTTGAAAAGGGTATTTGTGAGCTTATTGTGCATAGATTGATAGGAAGAGGAGACATAAAACCATCTGTAAACTAAAAAATACATCATTGATTCCTTTTAGTCCCTAGCTACAATATTTCTAATTACGTAGTAGTGATTTTGTATAATAATATGCGATTTTGCTTGATTAATAATGATATTGTAATTAAATCATTTTAGGATAATTTAATTTACTTTTTAAATTATCAGCTGGTTACATAGATCTTTAGGGTTAAATTGACAGGAATGTTTTTTTAATTTATATAGACCTATTTGTATTTGCCAAATGATATCATCTGAGGTTCCTTTTTGTTAAGAAAAGTTTTCATAATCAAAACTTCACATCTACTCCAGATAGTATTTTAAATCTTTTGGGTAAGTGAACAAAGTTGGGGGACAAAAAGTGGCTTACCCATGGACATGATTTTTCTAAAATTTTCAAAATTTAAACTTTTGTAGATAATTCGAGATATTTACACTACAAATTTGAAGACGGTGTAAAAACATTAAATGTAGCATTTCGAGTCTAGTTTCCAAAACATTAATTTAAAAAAAAAATGGTTAAGTATAACTAGGTCAAACATTTAAAATTTGAAGAAATCCTATTTTTTCAAAAAATATAGTAGATAGATAGTCGTGACTCTACCATTTTTTAAGCAGTGTTTAATATTATTTGAAACCCTTTTGGGAAAATTTAGATAAAAGATTGTATCACATCACCTATATTTTTTTGTATTTTTTCAATGAATACTTTTTTTTTAATGAATTTTTCAAGTAAATAGATCCTAAAAACTGACAAATAAATGGATAGTCATCCATGAATCATGCCTAACTAGCTCAAAAAAAAATGAAAATCATATTTTTTGAGTGTGTGTAAAATTATGCATACTACATCACCATATAATTTGTTTTTCACTTGGATCAACAAAAGATAAACTACATGAACATGTATAGGCATGTATGTTTGTGACATGTAATGGCCTAAAAAAGGCATAGTTAGAAATAAATATAGTTTGAAACCTTAAATTAGTCCCAAAATTATAATAATCATATTTTTGGAAAGAGGAAAGCGTACCCATCTTAACAGTATCAAGTTTTTGAATTTTGATGTTGAAATTCTTAGTGTATTTGGAAATCAAAGTTGAAATTTGTTGTTTATTTTCATACCTTTCAAAACTTGACTATACATTGATAGTCCAAGCCTTTGGCTTGGGAATCCAAGCCATTCTCAAGATAAAAGGCACATGAATTGAATTCAAATTTCAATACCATGATCATATTAATAATGCAATCACATTATTAACTACATTAATAACATGATCATGGTATTTTATAACATGATCATGTTAATAACACGATCACATTACATATTTTCAACATCCTAAAACTTGAATAAGAGACATTAGGCCTAGTAGTCTTAAGATCGAATATTGGTTTCAGATTAAGATTATTGTTTGGGACCAATGTTCTTGTCAAGAATTGATAGCATTGAATGATAATTAAAGATGTATTAACCTATGAATCAATTCATTATTATTTTGTTCCCAATATGGTGTGTAATTGGGCCAATAGATCCCAAATTGACATTAGATGGATATATTTCCTTGGATGGAGCTTGGTTGGCCCCAATTATGTATCAAACTAAACTAAATACTTGGTTTTTTATAATATGGTGTGCAATTAGAGACCCAATTGACATCATATGGACATAATTCCTTTTTCAGGGCTCATTTAACCCTGATTGTGTATAAGATTAAAGTGAATATTTAATTAGTTTAATATGGTGTGTTATCAAAGCCCTAATTGACATTATATTGAAGGAATTACTTGCATGAGGACCAATTACTCTTAATTATAGATTATATTGAATAAAATACTTGATTGGTTAAATATGATATGCAATTAGGGAAAATATTCACAATGGACAAATTAGATGGACACAATTCATTGCATGGGGTCAAAAATGCCTTGATTGATATTTCAAGTGGAAGCAATTAATTACATAGGACTTAGTTATCCTCAATTGTGTATAGTATCAAAAACATATCAATTGATTTGACATGGTGTAATTAGAGCCCCAAATGACATTAGATGGATGTAATTCCTTGCTTGGGGATTGAGTGGCCCCAATTGCATATCATATTGAACCTAAATACTCAATTGGTTCAATATGGTGTGTAATCAGGGCTAATGGAACCCAAATAGAACATGATATGGACAAAACTACTTTCATGGGGCTCATTTGGCCCCAATTATGTATAAGATAAAACCAAATACATGATTAGTTGGATATAGTTTACAATTGGGGCCAATGAAGTTGTAATTGACATTAGATGTATTTAGTTACTTGCATGAGCCTTGGTTAGCCATAATTACATATTCAACTAAACTAAATACTTGGTTGATTCAATATGTTATGTATTTGGGACCAATAGAGTCCCGCATTGACAATAGAAGGATGAAATTTCTTACATAATGCTTATTTGGACTAAATTTCATAGATCATATTGAACCAAATATTCTTTCAATTGAATTTGGTACACAATCAAAATATTGATTATTATTAAATATGGATGTAATTCCTTACATAGGGTTCAATTAGCAATGATTTCATATTAGATTCATGATAACACTCAATTATTTGAATAAGGTGCTTAATTAAGGCCTTAATTAAAATTATGTTGACACAATTCCTTGAACAAGCCTTGATTGGCCCCAATTATGTATAATTTATAACCAAATACTTGATTGGTTTAATATGGTATGCAATCAGGGCCAAGTAAGCCCCAATTTCCATTATATATGAATGTAATTCCTTGCACATGGATATTTTGGACTGAATTACATATCAAATTGAAAAAATACTTATTTTTTAATATGGTGAGCACAAGGATCCCCAATTGATATCATATGGATGAAATTCCTTACATTAAGGCTTAGTAGGCCTGTGGGATCAATTTAGCCCCAATTAACATCCTTTATATATAGTAAGAAATAGGTTCACATTGATGAACTTGGTTAAAATTGCATTAGTCATTAATTATTGTAATTGATTTGTAGGCTCAATCTGTGATGATGTGGGGGATAATTGATCCCAAATTCACATTCTTTACTCATAGATCTACATTTAAGGAGCTCAATTTTTCCCCAATCACCATCATGATTATACCTTATATAACCTAAAACCTATACCCTAATCCCTAATCTTTAAACTCAAACCTTGAACCAATAATTTTAGCCCAAATTAACATCATTTAGACTAAGAATTAAGTTCACAGGGCTTAATTTGGCCTAAATCAGCTGATTGATTGCCCCATTTGACTAATTCACTCAATCCACATGATGACATCCATGGTATAATGATAACCCAAAAACACATTCTATAGTCACAAATGGGTCCAAGTGATTCAAATTTTCCTCAATTATCTTTGTGATTGACCCTATGTACCCTAAACCATGTATATGCATTCAAACCTAGAAGTCATAAACCATAAAACCTAAACACTATACCCTAAATTATAAACCATTTACTTTCCAAGTATTTACCAACTTCAATTTAGTCCCAATTAACATCTTTTATAGTAAGAATCTAGTTTGAACACATGGCATATCTAGTGATTAGACTTTAATATATAGGTCCTTAAACCCAAACCCTATAACCTAATCCCTAGTGATCCCTAAAACATAAATTGTAAGCCCTATGCCCTATACCCTATGTCCTAATTCCCACTACATGCCACAAACATACATGCCTTATGATATAACTAATTTTATCATTAGATGTCATAAAATGCACTTTTTAAACCTATGGCTAAAGCCTTTGGAGTACCAATCTAGCTATGCATCTATTCAGTAAACTGGGGCTATTTCAAGTCCCTTAAACCTAATTAACCAAAGAGGAGATCTATTTGATTATTTTAATCAAGGAGGCATTTGAGGCTAATTTGAACCCCTTCAATAGCAAGATATGATTTGGGGCAAAATCAAAAGATTGATCTTCTATCATGAATTGATCTAATTAGTTAATTTATGTAATTCCGTGTGTGATCTGGGAAAAATTTAGCCCCTAAACCAAATTTATGGCTCAATCTATTGTATAACATGTATGCAACATGTACATGACATAATTAACCCTACTTTTATCAGAAATGCAAACATAAAAGTAATAAAGTCATAAATAGGTGTCACAAGTAGCTCAAATGTTCTTCAATTACCTTAGTGATTAGACCCTATATTTGATATCTTAAACCCTAAATTACCTTGTACCATTTAACTTTAACCCCAAACCCTGTAAAATTTACATTAGACCCTAATCCATAAGCCCTAAACCCCAAACCCTTTAAATTATAGACCCTAAACTAATAAATTTAGCCCCAATTAACATCCTTTTTTTATATATAGTAAGAATTAGCTTCATAGGGATGAACTTGGTTAAAATTTCATCACTCATTACCAAAATTGACTTTGTAGGCTCAATTTGTGATGATGTGGGGGATAATTGATCCCAAATTCACATTTTATAATCACAGATATAGGTTCAAGGCTCCTAAATTTACCCCAATTGCCTACATGATTGTATAAATATACCTTAAAACCTATATGCTAAGCCCTAATCATTAAATTTATTAATCCCTAAACTCTAAACCATAAATATAAACTCTTTAAACCTTGAACCAATCATTTTAGCCCAAATTAACATCATTTCTAGACTAAAAATTAAGTTCACAGGGCTTAGTTTGGCCTAAATCACATGACTGATTGCCACATTTGAATAATTCACTCAATTTTCATGATGACATCTAGGGTATAATGATAACCCAAAAACACATTTTATTATTAATGACTTATTATTATTTTTTGGGGCTTCGACGTGCTCAAAACTTCTTTCTACAAGTATTGGGAGAAGAAGAAAAAATGACTTAAGAATTAACATCATGGAATTTAATTCTCTTTGGGAAACATATTGGCTGGCCACTTAACAAAATAAAACCATAAGTGATATGGAATTTAATACACTTTGGGAAACATTCCCAAAAACATTTTTGTGTCATGTATATCATAAAAGCATGCTACCTGCTATTTTATTAAATGCAAACGTCATTTCAATTTATGGGGAGCCATTTACTTTCCATCATAATGTTAATTCAAAACCATGGGCTTTAACGTAGGGAGAGATGTGAGTATCCATAAAGCCACGCCATTCTAGGGGAAAAGGTCCTAGTAGCCATACACCTTCACTTTAAACCTTAATTATAATCCCTAATCCCTAAAACATAAATTATAATCCCTAATCCCTAATCCTTAATCCATAAACCCTATGCACTAATGCCTTAATCCCCAATCCATAATCCCTTATCTATATTAAGTATAATGTGATCACATTATTTAATAATGTGATCACGTTATTCTTAACATAGGTAACACTTAGTCCTCATTGCCAATTGCCAACCCTAAAGTTTATATCGATAATAATGCGATCATGTTGTGTAATAACACGATCATGTGATTATCAATATGAAATTCTTGATGGGTTAGATGGGTTGGGACCTTATGATCATCAACAAAATAAAAAACTTAGAACTTTGAATGTGAACTTCCAAAATTAACTAATTCATTATTTTTAATTTCATTATTATTCATTTCATTATGGTCAATTTCAACATTATTCAATTGATTATAGTCAATTTCATCATTGCTTAATTCATTATCGTTAATTGGCTCATTATCTATGGTATTTGGTTAATCAAGATTAGGGTTTGTACCTTGTTTACCATGAAATTTTTTTATTAGTAGCTTGTGTTTCTCTTTGAAATATTCTAATTCCTCTGGTGTTTTGTTCTTCAAAAATTTCCTCTTCCTCTTTAAATGTGATCTAGAACCCATTAGAAGGGATAATTGACAACTTTTCAAAGGTGGGATCAGGTACACAAGTACACAAATCTCACAAAAGTATACAAAGAATGTTTGTGGGGATAAAAATCTTGATTTGGGCTAAAAATAGTCATTGATAAGTGAGCTTATCACTAAAATAATAATAACATGAACATGTTATATAACACGATTGTGTTATTATATTACACAATCGTGTTATATAACGTGTTCATGTTATTATTATTTTAGTGATAAGCTCACTTATCAATGACTATTTTTAGCCCAGAACAAGATTTCTATCCCCATAAACATTCTCTGCATACTTTTTCAAGATCTGTGTACTTGTATACCTGACCCCACCTTTGAAAAGTTGTCAATTATCCTTTCTGATGGGTTCCAAATCACATTCAAAGAGGAAGAGGAAATTGTTGAAAAACAAAACACCAGAGGTATTAAAATATTTCAAAGAGAAACACAAGCTACTAATATCAAAATTTCATGGTAAACAAGGTACAAACCCTAATCTTGATGAACCAAATACCATAGATAATGAGCCAATTGAGGATAATGAATTAAGCAATGATGAAATTAACTATAATCAATTTAATAATGTTGAAATTGGCCATAATGAAATGAATAATAATGAAATTGACCATAATGAAATTAATAATAATGAAATTAAAAATACTAAATTAATTAATTTTGGAAGTTCACATTCAAAGTTCTAAGTTTTTAATTTTGGTGATGATGAGTCTATGTATGATGCTTCACCCCCCATGAATGAAGAAAAAATGATGGAAACAAATAATGATGAAATTAACCATCAAGAAAATTTCATGAAAACATATAATGAAGAAACTAACAATAAAGAATTTAATGTCATCCTACCTCTAAACAATGAAAGCAATAACAGTTTTGAAACACCCTCTCAACAAATTATACCATTACCAACACCTCCAAGAATTGTGCATAGGAAAGACAAGTTCTTATTGAAGTCGATGAAAATATTTTAAAACCAATGCATAAAAAAATATCTGATCGCCATTCAAGAAGACTAACTCAACAAATTTGGGATACTTTTTTTCATAATTTGGGGTATGATAGTCAAAGATGTCAATTATTTGTTTCATTGATAAAATTGATTAAGATGAGACCTATAATACACATTAGGACTAAGAACACATAACATGGATGATGAAAATGATGAAATTATTGAAAATTTACATGATGCATATCAAACTATAGGCTCAAGATCATGCAACAAATATTTTAATTCTAATCGATGTATAATAACAACTTATGCAATAAGTGCTGAAACAGTGAAAAAATGATTGATTTCAAAAACAAGTTGAACATTTGATATAAATAGAAAAACATTAATGAAAGTAATTGTAAGAACCTAATACCAATGAGCTCTAGGCATTCTCTGGTAGAATTCCATGAAAGGATAAGGCTATAGCTGATACTCTCAAAGAGTTATTTTCTCAATTTTGGAAAGATAATACAAGAGTTTTGCCCAATGCAAGAGATGATGTGAAAAGAAGAGTTGGTTCTCATAACCATGAACCACATCCAAAACATTTATTAGATATGACTTAAACACAATTATACTCTAAATTTATGGAAAAACATCCATAAAAAAATATTTTGAGATGACAAAACCTTTTTCATGTTAAAATAAATCACACACGCACCACTTGTTGTTGTAGGCAACATGTTGAATTTTTAATGCACTATGATGTTTTTTGCCATATTCATTGTAATTTGCATATTAAAATTTTGCAAGAGTGTGGCATTGAATTGCCACCAAAATTAGCCAAGGAATTTATTTTAACTATCTTCTGTAAAAGACCAGATGGGCAATTATTTTATAACAAATCATGTTTAAATGGAAATTATTTTATTTTAAATTTGGATTGCCAAATTTAAAAAAAAGTATCCATAAGGAGATTATAAGTGCAATTGGATAGAAATTATTTGGTATAAAAAAATATAAATCAATGACTTATCAAGTAAAAGATGGCAAAGAATCTAAAAGGTGTGAGTTTGTTACCAAAAAGATACCCATTTCATAATTTTTGGTTAAATTTAGGGAGAAGATTGTTTACGACTGTGCAAAGCACACACTGAAGGCTAGATGGTTGGATGAACATTTTAAGATATGCAAGGATACATTCCCACTTGGTTCCATTATTTTAGTAGTTGATTTTGTAGATAATTACACATTCAAACCCTGAATAGAAGTTCAATTACAATATTATAACTCATCACAAGTTGCCATATTTATGTATGTAACATTCATGTATGCACTTGATAGTACATAAAAACAATAGAAAATATTAAGGGAGTACCATTTCTATATCAGTGATGATAGATCATATTATTTAGAGTATGTGTATGGTTGTTTTTAGAAGTTTTATGAATAGTTGAGTCAGAGGAACATTACTTTCAATCAACGTTACATTTGGTCAAACAATTGCACATCAAAATTAAAAAGTGCATGGATGTTTTATTGGTTGAGTAGGATACATGTTACCACAGGTGTAGAACACATTTGGAGTTTCATCGACGCTGGCCATGGAAAAAGGGAACATGATGATGCTGAAGCATGTGTAAAAATATATATTGAAAGGGAGGAGTTGAAATTTGGAGAGGGTGTTCATTTGATAGATGCAAAACTTGTGGTTGAATGGTGTAATGAAAACATGTGCCATGGTGCTCAGTGAAATTCTACTATTCATAGACATTTCTAGTTTATTGGCAAAGTAAGAGGTCTAACGATACCAAGAAGTGTCTCCAAAGTGTACAAGAAGCAGGTACAAAGAGAAGGCCATGAAGCCTAAGTGATAAGAGCGCCATTAGTCATTTTCACTAGACATAATGAAATAAAAACTTTAATTTAAAAAAATATGTAAGATCCAAGATATATAGCATTGAAAGAATAATTTTTTAATCATCATTTATGCATGTACAACATTAAATACAATATCTGATAGATAATAATTTGGAAGATCAAAACAATACTATACAATAACACAATGAAATAAAAACTGAATATAAATTAGATGGATAGCCATGATAGGCATAAAATATAGGCACATACATGTCTAATGCCAATAATACATAGATTGGCATGATAGGCATATAAAAATTTACTTCTACCAACATAGTATCTAATGTTGGTTGAATGTCATCTACACATATACAATGCCAAAAATGCATCAATTACCATATAGGCATACAAAAAAGTACATCTCATTATAATAGATTCTATTCATCAAATAAATTCCCTCTCTTTGCCTTCCTCAAAGAAGACTCTCCTTAAGATGCCCTGATAATAGATGGAGACCCCTCTAATGCCTTGGATTACTCTAAGGTCCTACTATGGGTCATATGCTCATATCTAGATTAAAGCTGAGCATGTTCAAATACAAGAATTATTATGAAATTAACATTAAATACATTCAAATAATTGTTAATAAATTAATTTTAAACTACAATAAAAAATCATTTAAACATGTGCACTTACTGCAAGATCATGATCTTGCTCAATCTATTTTTTGTGCTCAATCAAGTCAATGGCAGGATCAACTGTCTGAATAGGCATCTAAAATATGGGAGGTGCTGACCATTTTTTGCCCAACAGGCCAAAAAATCGGTCCCCTTTCTTCCCCTGCTGTTCCAGCCCAATTCATTTTTTATTTTGCACAAGTCCAAGTTTTTCTATGGACTATGCAGGTTAGTCTTTTAGCACGTGAAGAATCAGTTTAGAGAGTGCTGGGGTTTACAAGGCTCTTTTGGGCCTTCGTCTAAAGAAATTTACAAGGAAGGTTGGCATCTTTGAACCATTGAACCATCACTTCAGTTTCAAGCCTTTGGTTCAATTGGTAATTCAATTAGCCTTGTTTCTCGCTTTAGGTTCATTACTTCAATTTCAAGCCTTGGTTCAATATTTAAGTTCATCGCTTTGGTACAACAAAGAGTTCAATGACCTTGGCTCAACAGTCACTTGAACCGTTAAACTATTAAACTGGTTCAACGGGTTGGTTCAACATTTTGGTTCAAAGGCTTCAGTTCAACGGACTGGTTCAATGGTGTGGTTCAACACTTGGTTCAGTCAACTAGTCCATCGGCAAGTTCATTGGCGCATAGCATTGAACTGTTGAACTGGTTCAATGAATGGTTCAAAGCGAATGGTTCAACTACCTTGGTTCAATCGGCTCGATGCGCAGCATTGAACCGTTGAACCAATTTTGGTTCAATAGGTCGGTTCAATGAGGTGCCCCCAAAGCCGAAGGGTAGGTGCCCTTGCAGAGGGCAGTCTAAGTTCAATAAGCCCTTGTAGAGGGCAAAGGCACTTCAAAAAGGCCACAGAAAAAAGGCCGCAGAAAAGGTAAGTTTTTGGAATTTTGCTTAAGGCAAGCGAAGAAAATTTTATTCAAACTTTTGTCTGAAGGAATTCCTTTAGACAAAAAGTCTAAATAAATTCGAAGGCAGCTAATTCCCTTAGACAATTTGTTCGCGGGGAAAAATATTGAAATAAAAGCCTGGGGAAGCCAAACGGCCAATTCCCATAGACTTTTTATCTGCGAGAAAAGTCCAAAACAAAGATAAGCCCGACCAAACAAGACAAAAGACCCAACAGACTTTTGTCGAAGATGGTGACGTCTTGAAAGCTGTCAAATTTAAGCAGACAAACTAGCCATTGAGTTCAATTCAAGGTGACGTCCTAAAAATTGTCAACTTTAAGAGGGCGAACTAGCCATTGGTTTTCAAGCGATGATGGGTGCGTGAACATCAAATTTAAGCTAGTAAAAAAGCCATTGGTTTTTAAAAGCCTGAGTGCCAACCATGAAAGGAGCCCAAGGAATGCAGCGACCTGCCCAGAGATAGCCCCGAGGGCTGAAGGAGCCAGCAAGAGACAAGGTAGGGAAAAGACAAAAGTGCCAAGTGTAGGAGAAGGTAGATGGTCCAAGTGGTGAAGGGAGGTGCCGATTCAAGAAGTTACTCCAGCAGGTAATATAGTGTCTGTGAATTGACCATTAGAAGGTGCAAACATCACTGTGTGAACCATTTTTATTCATTTCACATTTATGAGCAGACAGATCACGTGGGTGCCTTTAAGGAGCAGTCTCGGTTAATGGGGAAATGACGCGGCCTATGTCAAAAAATGCTTGAAGTCAGAGTCAGGGCCGACACAACATTTATGTTTAAGCAGCTTGCTCTTCCCAATGACTAGAGCGCACATGGGATATTTGTAAAAGAGGTGCCAAAAGGCCCTTTTCCTTCCTCTATATATTGGAGACTTGTCATTTTGAGAATTATCTTCCACATCTGTAAGGCGGAGCCCTGGCAAATTTTTCACCTGAAATCAATAAACGCATTTTTACCTCTATGCTGGTTGGATATCTTTGTGTGTGTCTGAGTGTCAGTTTGTGTTTAGTCATTGCTTCTTAATGCTTTTACAGGTTAACACCAACACACCTGGTATCTATAAGGAGTCATTTTTTAGGTAACAAGGAGAGCTATACTTATAAGTGCAGAGATAGAAGAAGCTACTATATAGTGTGCCTTTCGACAACACCTTTGGTGAGTCTCTATTTTTTGTGTGTTCCATTAAGGCCTCCCTGCTAAGTTCTTGTAACTTGGTCCTTCTACCATCCTGAAGTGTACGTATGTGTTTGTCTAATTTCTAGTGTGAGTGTGAGAAGGTCGAATCATTTGGTGCATCACCTCCTTTAGAGTAGTTTGTTTTCTTGCAATCTTTCTCCCTTTTCATCCCCCCCATTATATATCTTTATATATATATATATGTTAGCACTTATTAGAACAAATCAAATGCATCAAAGGGAGCTAGCCCTTATCTAGAGACTCTCTCCTCTAGCTTCACCAGTCCCATAGGTGAGAGGGGAGTTTCCATTGTTGCGTGAAGAAGGCAGGAGCTCGGCCTCCTGCCAAGGGTGTAATCTTCTGCATCAACAATTTTTTGGCATGCCCGGTGGGACCTAGTCTTACACTCAGTAAGTTTTTAGGATTGATGCTGGTCCTGTTACAGCAAATCAACTTTTTAGCATCTGGTGACTCCACTAGTAAGAACTTCATTTCCTAATCAAAGACCAGTCTGACTTCCTATGCCTAAAGTCACCACACGGTCTGCTTCTAAGGGTGTCCCTTTTGAATTTGTTGAGTTGCCTTTGAAATCAACAAAAAGACTGAGGTTTGAGAAGACCTATCCTTATTCAGCAAACCACCCTCTTAGACCTATTGTAAGGAATGCATACGTAGCAAGGCCACAATTACATCCCATCCCAGCTATGACATTACCGTTTGCAGCTTTTCATGGTCAGAGCCCCTTGAATATCCCATGTTATGACCTGATTCTAGGAGTAGCCCTCAAATATGTGCCCTCTTTCGATGGAGAGGGGCCCATTATAGTCATCGAACATATTAGAAATATTGCTAATCTCTTCAATATTCACAATGTCACTGAGGAAAATATCGCAATCAGATTACTGGCATTGTCTCTCAAGGGCAAAGCTCTTGACTGGTATGGGACTTTGGCTATAAATTCAATCAGTTCTTAGAATGAACTGGGTACTCACTTGATAGACCATTTTGGAGAAAAGAGTGATCGCCTCTCGCTTCTTGAGTAGTTGATTACCATGAAGAGAGCCCCACATGAATATATGCAGGATTTCAACATGCAATTTTAAAAGACATGGGATAGAATCCTCATTCTAGTAAGACCGACTGCTAGCTATGCTTTCTTGTATTATTTAAGAGCATTAAACAATTATATTGTTGTTATGATACAATCCATGGGAGGGCATGTGCTATCTGCTACCTATGAAATAGCCATAATAGCTAAAAATTGCTTAGTACAAGCTGGGAAAATAGCTCGTAGACCCCATATGCCACTCTTCCCAAAAATGCTACCTCTAATTCAGGCCACTACTCCCACAATAACTCCTCTGGCTAGCATAGAGAAACCAGCTACTGCTCCATCCAATGAGCTTCATGAAGTTAAGAGTTTGTTGCAGAGTATGTCAAACAAACTTGTAGCTCTTAAAAGGCAACAAGCTCAAAGCAACAGACCAAACCAAGGATACCAGTAATATGGTCAAGCTCCAAGATCCCCTTTCCAAAATTACAATTAAGGACAGGGTCAGCTTACTCAGACTAGACCTTTCCAAGGCTACAACCTAGGCCCTCCTTCATCATCTAAGGTCATGGTGCCCATTCAAAACAGTCTGGTGCAGGAACAGCCAGGTTGTTCAAACATGGGATATGGTCAGGAGCAAGCGTGTTTGTTGTTCACGGGGGGAAACTCCTTGGCCACATTGTGTCCAAGGAGGGATTATCCATTGACCCCAAGAGAGTTCATTCTATCCTAGAGACGTCCCTACCTAAACACAAGAAAGGCCTATAGAGCTTCTTCGACAGGATAAATTTCATTCAGAGATTCATCCCAAATTTCACAGAGATAGTCAAGCCACTGACCTCTCTGCTGAGGAAGGGTGAGGAGTTCAAGTGGACAACACAAAGGAAGGATAGCTTTGAAGACATAAATTAGGCCATAACTCATGCTCCTACTTTGATCAACCCCGACTTCAGTAAAGATTTTAAGCTCTACACTTTTGGCAATGAAGAGGTAATCTCTGCCATGCTTACCCAGTCTCTCCTTTATGTCCTAGTTGATGGAGTATTGTTTAAGAAGGATATCTCAGGGGTCCTTCTAAGATGCATAGACTCAAATCAGGTTGACAAGGTGCTGTATGAGTTCCATGATGGGCCAGTAGGCAGTCATTTTGCTCTTAGGGCTACTACAGTAAGGATAATGAGAGCTAGCTATTTCTAGCCTACCCTTTTTAGGGATACCCATGCCTGGGTATGAAAGTGCTAGAAGTGTACACTTTTTGATGGGAAGCAACGGTTGGCTGCCATGCCTCTAGTCTATTCAGGTGGAACAACCATTCATGTAGTGGGGCCTGGACTTCATAGGGATGATTAACCCTCCCTCCAGTGCTAGACACAAGTGGGTCCTGACCACCACGAACTATTTCATGAGATGGGTAGAGGCTATTGCTCTAAAGGAGGCCAATGAAAGTGCGGTCCTAGATTTTTATGAGGACCTGGTGGCAAGGTTCGGGGTTCTAGCAACCATAATCTCAGATAATGCATTGGCTTTTTTGGGAACCAAAACAATTGAATGGGTGCTAAAATATGGTATATATATCAGCACTTCATCCAATTATTACCCACAGGGGAATGGGCTGGCTGAGTGCACCAACAAAAACTTGATCAAGATTATCAAGAGGACCATGGAAGAAAATCATAGGACTTGGCATGCCAAGTTGAAAATAGCCTTGTGGGCAAATAGGGTCACCTTGAAGAGGGTAATTAGCAACTCGCCATACATGCTCATCTATGGAAGGGAAGCTAGGCTCCCCATTTCACTTGAATTTCTAGCCTTGGACCTCACTCACTAGCTGCAATTAGAAGAAGGAAATAACATGGAGGTTAAATTATGCAAGCTGATGGAACTCCAAGAAGTAAGGGACCAGGCTATGGCTTTTATGACTAACCACCAATGACAAGTGAAGAGACACTTCGACAAGAAATCTTCATCAAAAGGTTTCTCTGAAGGAGACATTGTCTTGAAATGGGATGAAGACCGAGCTAAGCTTGGAAAGCATGCAAAGTTTGACACCCTATGGAGTGGCCTGTACATAATCACTCAGTGCAAGCAGCATAATGCATTCCAACTCTCCAAGTTGGATGGTGAAGAAATGTATATCCCAGTTAATGGGATACATCTAAAGCACTACCACTGAGTCCCTTTTCATCATGTATATACTTCCCTTGTTTTTTTCCTTTTTTCTCTAAGTGCTTTTTGCACATGTTAGTAGTTTTCTTAGCTTGGTGTGTGTTTTCATTTCCTTTAAGGTAAATCTTCGTGATTGATTCTAGAATTTATCGGGGCTGTTGCTGATTTTAAGTTACAATCTGACTCCATGCCCAATGGATTTGGGGCAACTGGTTTCTAAGCATAATAGGCATGCTTCCCCTGTGAGTCACCAATTTGTTGACCGTTTTTTGCCCAACAGGCCAAAAAATTGGTCCCTTTTCTTCCCCTGCTGTTCCAAGCCAATTCATTTTTTATTTTGCACATGTCCAGGTTTTTCTATGGACTCTACAGGTTAGTCTTTTGGCATGTGAAGAATCAATTCAGAGAGTGTTGGGGTTTACAAAGCTCTTTTGGGCCTTCATCTAAAGAAATTTACAAGGAAGGTTAGCATCTTCAAACCATTGAACCATCGCTTTAGTTTCAAGCCTTTGGTTTAATTGGTAGTTCAATCAGCCTTGGTTCAAGCCTTAGTTCATCTCTTCAAGTTCATCACTTCAATTTCAAGCCTTGGTTTAATCTTCAAGTTCATCACTTTGGTTCAACAAAGAGTTCAATGACCTTGGCTTAATAGTCGCTTGAACCGTTGAACCATTGAACTGGCTCAATGGGTTGGTTCAATGTTTTAGTTCAAAGGCTTTAATTCAACAGACTAGTTCAATGGTGTGGTTCAACACTTGGTTCAATCAATTAGTCCATCGACAAGTTCATCAGTGTGCAATGTTGAACTGTTGAACTGGTTCAATGAATGGTTCAAAGTGAATGGTTCAACCGCCTTGGTTCAATCAGCTCGATGTACAACGTTAAACTATTGAACCAATTTCGGTTCAATATGTCAATTCAATGAGGTGCCCCCAAAGCTGAAGGGCAGGTGCCCTTGTGGAGGGCAGTCCAAGTTCAATAAGCCCTTGCAGAGGGCAAAGGCACTTCAAAGAGGCCACAAAGAAAAAAGGCCACAAAAAAGGTAAGTTCTTGGAATTTTGCTTAAGGTAAGCAAAGAAAAATTTCTTTAGACTTTTGTTTGAAGGAATTCCTTCAGACAAAAAGTTTGAAGAAATTCGGAGGCAGCTAATTCCCGCGGACCTTTTGTCCACGGGGAAAAAGCTCGAAACAAAAGCTCGGTGAAGCCAAATGGCCAATTCTCACAGACTTTTTGTCCATGGGAAAAGTCTGAAACAAAGATAAGCCTGACCAAGCAAGACAAAAGACCTGACAGACTTTTTTTGAGGACGGTAACATCCTAAAATCTGTCTAATTTAAGCAGATGAACTAGCCATTGAGTTCAATTCAAGGCGACATCCTAAAAGTTGTCAACTTTAATAGGGCAAACTAGCTATTGGTCTTCAAGTGATGACAAGTGTGTGAACGTCAAATTCAAGCTAGTAAAAAAGCCATTGGTTTTTAAAAGCCTGATTGCCAACCATGAAAGGAGCCCAAGAAATGCAGTGACCCACCCAGAGATAGCCCTGAGGGCCGAAGGAGCTAGAAAGAGACAAGGTAGGGAAAAGACAAAAGTGCCAAGTGTAGGAGAAGGTAGATGGTCCAAGTGGTGAAGGGAGGCACCAATTCAAGAAGTTACTCTAGCAGGTGATACAATGTCTGTGAATTGACCATTAGAAGGTGCAAACATCACTGTGTGGCCCATTTTTCTTCATTTCACATTTATGAGCAGACAGAACACGTGGGTGCCTAAGGAGCAATCTCAGTTAATGGGGAAACAACGCGGCCTATGTCAAAAAATGCTTGAAGTCAGAGTCAGGGCCGACATAGCATTTATGTTTAAGCAACCTGCTCTTCCCAATGACCAGAGCACACATGGGATATTTGTAAAAGAGGCATCAAAAGGCCCTTTTCCTTCCTCTATATATTGGAGACTTGTCATTTTGACAATTATCTTCCACATCTGTAAGGCAGAGCCCTGGCAAATTTTTCACTTGAAATCAATAAACACATTTTGACCTCTATGCTGATTGGATATCTCTGTGTGTGTCTGAGTGTCAGTCTGTGTTTAGTCATTGCTTCTTAATGCTTCTATAGGTTAACACCAACACACTTGGTATCTATAAGGTGCCATTTTTTAGGTAACAAGGAGAGCTGTACTTAGAAGTGCAAAGACATAAGAAGCTACTATACAGTGTGCCTTTCTATAACACCTTTGGTGAGTCTCTATTTTCTATGTGTTCCATTAAGGCCTCCCTATTATGTCCCTATAACTTGGTCCTTCTGCCATCCTGAAGTGTATGTATATATTTGTCTGATTTCTAGTGTGAGTGTGAGAAGGTCAAATTATTTGGTGCATCACCTCCTTTAGAGTAGTTTGTTTTCTTGCAATTTTTCTCCCTTTTCATCCCCCCCATTATATCTATATATATATATGTTAGCACTTATTGGAACAAATCAGATGCATCAAAGGGAGCTAGCCCTTATCTAGAGACTCTCCCCTCCAGCTTCACCAGTCCCATAGGTGAGAGGGGAGTTTCCATTATTGCGTGAAGAAGGCAGGAGCTCGGCCTCTTGTCAAGGGTGCAATCTTTTGTGTCAACAATTTTTAGGCACGCCCGGTGGGACCCAGTCTTACACTCAGTAAGGTTTCAGGATTGATGCTGGTCCTGTTATAACAAATCAAATTTTTAGCATCTAGCGACTCCACTTATAAGAACTTCATTTCCTAATCAAAGACCAGTCTGACTTCCTATGCCTAAAGTCACCACATGGTCTGCTTCTAAGGGTGTCCCTTTCAAATTTTTTGAGTTACCTTTGAAATTAGCAAAAAGATTGAGGTTTGAGAAGACCCATCCTTATTCAGCAAACCACCCTCCCGGACCTGTTGTAAGGAATGCATACGTAACAAGGCCACAGTTACATTCCATCCCAGCTATGGCATTACCCTTTACGGCTTTTTGTGGTTAGAGCCCCTTGAATCTCCCATGTTATGACCTGATTCCAGGAGTAGCTCTAAAAAATGTGCCCTCTTTCGATGGAGAGGGGCCCATTATAGTCATCGAGCACATTATAAATATTGCTAATCTCTGCAATATTCACAATGTCATTGAGGAAAATATTGCAATCAGATTACTGGCATTGTCTCTCAAGGGCAAAGCTCTTGACTGGTATGGGACTTTGCTATAAATTCAATCAGTTCTTGGAATGAACTGGGTACTCACTTGACATATCATTTTGGATAAAAGAGCGACCACCTCTCACTTGCTAAGCAACTAACTACCATGAAGAGAGCCCCACATGAATATATGCAGGATTTCAACATGCAATTTCAGAAGACATGGGATAGAATCCCCATTCTGGTAAGACCGACTGCTAGCTATGCTTTCTTATATTATTTAAGAGCATTAAACTATGATATTACTGTTATGATACAATCCATGGGAGGGCATGTGCTGCCTGCTACCTATGACATAGCCATAACAGCTAAAAATTGCTTAGTACAAGCTGGGAAAATAGCCCCTAGACCCCATATGCCATTTTTCCCAAAAATGCTACCTAAATTTCTGACCGCTGCTCCCATAATAGCTCCTTTGCCTAGCATAGAGAAACTAGCTGCTGCTCCATCCAATGAGCTTCATGAAGTTAAGAGTCTGTTGTAGAGTATGTCAAATGAGCTTGTAGCTCTTAAAAGGTAGTAAGCTCAAAGAAACAAACCAAACCAAGGATACCAACAGTATGGTTAAGCTCCAAGACCCCCTTTCAAAAATTACAATCAAGGATAGGGTCAACTTACTCAGACCAGACCTTTCCAAGGATACAACCTAGGCCCTCCTTCATCATCTAAGGTCATGGTGCCTGTTCAAAATAATCTGGTGTAGGAATAGCTAGGTTGTTCAAACATGGGATATGGTTAGGAGCAAGCTATTTATATGAATGATATGATGGGTTATTACCCAAATGTGAAAGTGAATTAGGCAACCACTCATTCCCAGGTCTTCGAGGCTCCAATGCAACCCAACACAAGCAACAGTCAGAGTCAGCCTGACTCTACTCTTAGGAACCACCTGGAAGGTGAGTTTTGTGCAATCAATTATGTGGGTGCTGTAAAAAATTAGGCTGACTGTGTTATAGCCAACACAATATTTAAAAGGAGAGCAATAGGAGAAACTCAGGCTGCTACACAAACATCATTAATGCCTTCCTCATCACAGGAAATTAGAGGGTCCCAAACTTCAAACTGCCATTTGTACCTTCATCCCCTCAGCCTGTACCTCAAGTTGGAATTAGCCCCAAGGAAAGCTTGAAGGGAGGTAGTCCTCAAGTCAATGTGGTGGACCAGAAGAAGAAGCTGCATATGAACATCTCCTTATGGGATTCATTGTCTCTACTAGGACAAAATGACATGCTACAAAGGGAATTGCATGAGTTGGATCGACAAGCTATCCCAACAAGGACTGATAATGTCTTGGACAACCTTCCACCTCAGGCCAGGTCAAGAAAGAAGAGAAAATCCCCCCTTTCTATGTGTCCTTGGTCATAGGAGATTTCTTGGTGCACAACTACATCATTGACAGTGGGGCTAGTACCTCAATAATGCCCAAGTGCATAGTTAACAAGCTGGGACTGAAATATGAAGAGATGAATAAGGGAGTCCTACAGTGAGATGGGACACCTACAAAGATAGTTGGGATAATGAAGGGTTTGATCTTGACATTACATGCTTGCCCAAATTTCTCAGTTCCCCATGATATAGTAGTGGCAGATGCTCTTCCTTATTTTGCCATTTGCTTATCCAGGGACTTCACATCCAAGATAGGTGGCTATCTAGCGGCAAATTGGTCCTATCTAGTTTTTAGAACCAAGTATGGGACCAAAGTAAAGATTGAATTTGAGCCACTCCATAGAGATCATCTGGAATCTTACTCATTGAAGGCAACAAATGTCAGCTATGCCATCATCGACCAGGAGGATTTCCAAATAGACCAATCTCCATCCTCTACCCTTGAAGGAGTTGCAAACCTACTCTTAGATGAGTGGGGAAGTGACAACTTCGAGCATGACCCTTATAAGTTCATAGAGGAGGCAGGCCTTGGAGTCTACTACATACACAAAGAGGGTACCTTCATACCAAATATAATGAAGGCAAGTCAAGAGGACCTTGGTCTATGGTAGTTGTACTTTGATGGTTCCAAAAGTAGGTTGGGAGTTGGTGGTGGAGCGATGTTAATCTCCCCTTCAAAGGAGAGATACTTTTTGGCTTTTTGTTTCTAATTTTTTTGCACAAGTAATGTTGTAGAATATGAGTCCCTTATCCATGGTCTAGAATGGGCAAGGAAAAGAGGAATCAAGGAGTTGCAAGTTTTGGGTGACAACGAGCTGATTGTAAATTAGGTGAGAGGCCAGAATTTGATAAAAAATTCTTTGTTGAAGTCCTACAAGCTAGGGTCTAGGACTTGGTGGAAGATTTCCTTGCTTTCAATATCACATCCATTCTCAGAGAGCAGAATAAACAAGCGGATAGGCTAGCAACAATTGGTGCTCAGTTCAATGTTTCTAGGGAGATAAGCCGAGACTACGGTTCACACTACTTGAAGGTGGTAGTTCAGCCCTCTATCCTCAACAACATTACAAACTGGCAAGTCTTCAACAATGACCAACAAACAACATTCTTCTTGCAGGAAGAAGCTGAGTTTGCTACAAAGAACCAGGGAAAGCTGCAACAACAATATAGTAACCAGATTGTTCAATTGAAGAACAATAAGCTCCCTAAAGGTTTTGTCACTCTAGAGAGTATCTTCAATGGAGATGACTAATTGAGAAGTGACAAAGCATACATCACAACTAAGGAGGAGAATTATGAGAAGGTTGAGATCTTCAAGGATAAGCTGCTTGCACTTGGAAAAGTCTGCACAATTTAAGAAATGCAGACTTTCATTTTGTTGTGTCAGGAGTTTGTTGATGTTTTCACTTGGGATTATAGTGATCTAAAGGGTTTCAACCCAAGACTCGCCCAACACACCATCAAATTAGAAGAAGGTGCCAGGCCAATCACGCAGAAGCAGAGACATGTCAACCCAATGATTGAGCCTCTCATGCAGAAGGAACTGGCCAAATTGATTGAGTCCAAGATTATATTTCCAATCAAACATTCCTCCTGGCTGGCCAATCTTGTTCCTATCTGAAAGAAGAATGGGGAGATCAGGCTATGTGTTGATTTTAGAGACCTTAATAAAGTCTCTTTGAAAGACCATTATCCTCACCCAAGCATGGAGTGGATCCTTCAGAAGGTAACAGGCAGTGAGCGTTTCTCCCTCCTGGATGGATATTCAGGATATAATCAGATTCTAGTGCAAGGCTGTGACCAGCACAAAACAACCTTCACTACTAAATGGGGAATGTTTGTCTACAAGAAGATGCCATTTGGGCTGTCTAATGCTGGTGCTACCTTTCAACAAGCCATGGACATGGCTTTTTGAGGCTTGATAAACAACAATGTGCTGGTATACCTCGATGATGTGATGGTATTCTCCAAGGAAGCGAGCCAACACATGAAACACCTCAAGCAAATCTTTGAGAGGTGTAGACAGGTCAACATCTCTCTCAACCTAAAGAAATGCGTGTTTGCTGTTCACGAGGGGAAACTCCTTGGCCACATTGTGTCTAAGGAGGGCTTACCCATTGACCCTAAGAGACTTCATTATATCCTGGAGATGTCCCTGCCCAAGCACAAGAAAGGCCTGTAGAGCTTCTTCAGTAGGATAAATTTCATTCAGAGATTCATCTCAAATTTCCCAGAGATAGTCAAGCCACTGACCTCTATGCTAAGGAAGGGTGAGGAGTTTAAGTGGACAACACAAAGGAAGGACAGCTTTGAAGACATAAAGCAGGCCATAACCCAGGCTCTTACTTTGATTAGCCCCAACTTCAGCAAAGATTTCAACCTCTACACTTTTGGCAATGAAGAGGTAATCTCCACCATGCTTACCCAAGCAAATGGTGATGACCTTGAAAACCACTTGCATTTTTTAGCCAGGGGTTAGAGGATTTCAAAGTCAGATACACATATATAAAGAAGCAAGTCCTGGTAATAATACGGAGCCTGAAGAAATTTAGGCATATGCTATCCAACAGCAGGATTCACCTCATGGTTCCACATCTTGGCATCAAGGATTTATTGATCAACCAAGACCTAAATGAAAAGAGAATGGGGTGGATCACCAAGGTAATGGAGTATGACATAGACATCAAGATCACCAAGCTGGTGAGGGGAAGAGGCTTGTGCGAACACCTTGCTGTGAACTTCAAGTAGAAAATGGAAGACAACTTACTAATTCACGATGCAGCTATAGAAGAAGAGCCGGCTATCATGAAGGATTAGACATCAGACCTGAGGCATTTTCTTCTCACTGGTGAGTGCCTGCAGGGTCTTAATAGGACCAAAAGAAGGTACTTCAGGCTCTAGTCTCTCCCTTATGTCTTGGTAAATGTAGTATTGTTTAAGAAGGATCTCTTAGGGGTCCTTCTAAGATGCATAGACTCAAATTAGGCTGACAAGGTGCTGTCTGAGTTCCATGATGGGCCAACAGGTGGTTATTTTGCTCCTAGGGCTACTACAGCAAGGATAATGAGAGCTGGCTATTTTTGGCCTTCTCTTTTCAGGGATACCCATGCCTGGGTATGAAAGTGCTAGAAGTGTGTACTTTTTGATGGGAAGCAATGGTTGGCTACCATGCCTCTACAGTCTATTTAGGTGGAACAACCATTCATGCAGTGGGGCCTGGACTTCATAGGGATGATTAACCCTCCCTCCAGTGCTAGACACAAGTGGGTCTTGACTGCCACAGACTATTTCACGAGATGGGTAGAGGCTGTTGCTCTGAAGGAGGCCAATGAAAGTGTGGTCTTGGATTTTTATGAGGACCTGGTGGGGAGGTTTGGGGTTCTAGCAACCATAATCTCAGATAAATCATTGGCTTTTTTGGGAACCAAAACAAGTGAATGGGTGCTGAAATATGGTATATATCTCAGCACTTCATCTAATTATTACCTACAAGGGAATGGGCTATTTGATTCCACCAATAAGAACTTGATCATGATCATCAAGAGGACCATGGAAGAAAATCAGAGGACTTGGCATGCCAAGTTGAAAACAACCCTGTGGGCAGATAGGGTCACCCTGAAGAGGACAATTGGCAACTCGCCATACATGCTCATCTATGGAAGGGAAGCTAGGCTCCCCATTTCACTTGAATTGCCAGCCTTGGACCTCACTCACCACCTGCAATTAGAAGAAGGAAATAGCATGGAGGTCAGATTATGCAAGCTGATGGAAGTCCAAGAGGCAAGGGACTAGGCTATGGCTTCCATGACTAATTGCCAATAGTAAGTGAAGAGATACTTCGACAATAAATCTTCATCAAAAGGTTTCTCCAAAGGAGACATTGTCTTGAAATGGGATGAAGATCAAGCTAAGCCTGGAAAGCATGCAAAGTTCAACGTATTATGGAGTGGCCCATACATAATCACTCAGTGCAAGTAGCATAATGCATTCCAACTCTCCAGGTTGGATGGTGAAGAATTGTATATCCTAGTTAATGGGATAAATTTGAAGCACTACCACTGAGTCTCTTTTCATCATGTATATACTTCCCTTGCTTTTCTCCTATTTTCCCTAAGTGCTTTCTGCACATGTTAGTAGTTTTCTTAGCTTGGTGTGTGTTTTCATTTCCTTTGAGGTAAATCTTCATGATTGATTCTAGAATTTATCAGGGCTATTGCTGATTTTAAGTTACAATCTGACTCTGTGCCGAATGGATTTGGGGAAACTAGTTTCTAAGCATAGCAGGCATGCTTCCCCTGGGAGTCACCAATTTGTTGACCATTTTTTTCCCAATAGGCCAAAAAATTGGTCCCCTTTCTTCCCCTGCTATTCCAAGCCAATTCATTTTTTATTTTGCACAAGTCTAGGTTTTTCTATGGACTATGTAGGTTAGTCTTTTGACACGTGAAGAATCAATTCAGAGAGTGCTGGGGTTTACAAGGATCTTTTGGGCCTTCATCTAAAGAAATTTACAAGGAAGGTTGACATCTTCAAACCATTGAACCATCACTTTAGTTTCAAGCCTTTGGTTCAATTGGCAGTTCAATCAGCCTTGGTTCAAGCCTTAGTTCATCGCTTTAGGTTCATCACTTCAATTTCAAGCCTTGGTTCAATATTCAAGTTCATCACTTTGGTTCAACAAAGAGTTTAATGACCTTGGCTCAATAGTCGCTTGAACCATTGAACTATTGAACCGGTTCAACAGGTTGGTTCAACGTTTTGGTTCAAAGGCTTCAGTTCAATAGATTGGTTTAATGGTGTGGTTCAACACTTGGTTCAATCAATTAGTCCATCGACAAGTTCATCAACACGCAACATTGAACCATTGAACCAGTTCAACGAATGGTTCAAAGTGAATGGTTCAACTACCTTGGTTCAATCGGCTCAGTGCATAACATTGAACTGTTGAACCAATTTTGGTTCAATAGGTCAGTTCAATGAGGTGCCCCCAAAGCTGAAGGGCAGGTGCCCTTGTGGAGGGTAGTCTAAGTTCAATAAGCCCTTTCGGAGGACAAAGGCACTTCAAAGAGGCCACAAAGAAAAAAGGCCACATAAAAGGTAAGTTTTTGGAATTTTGCTTAAGGCAAGTGAAGAAAATTTTCTTCGAACTTTTGTTTGAAGGAATTCCTTCAGACAAAAAGTTTGAAGAAATTTGGAGGCAGCTAATTCCCATGAACCTTTTGTCCATGGGGAAAAATCCCAAAACAAAATCTCGGGGAAGCCAAACGGCCAATTCCCGTGGACTTTTTGTCCACGGGAAAAGTCTGAAACAAAGATAAGCCCAACCAAGCAAGACAAAAGACCCGACAGACTTTTGCCAAGGATGGCGACGTCTTGAAAGTCATCAAATTTAAGTAGACAAACTAGCCATTGAGTTCAATTCAAGGTGACGTCCTGAATGCCGTCAACTTTAAGAGGGTGAACTAGCCGTTGTTCTTCAAGTGATGACAGGTGCATGAATGTTAAATTTAAGCTAGTAAAAAGCTGTTGGTTTTTAAAAGCCTGAGTGCCAACCATGAAAGGAGCCCAAGGAATGCAGTGACCCACCCAGAGATAGCCCCAAGGGCTGAAAGAGCTAGAAAGAGACAAGGTAGGGAAAAGACAAAAGTGCCAAGTGTAGGAGAAGGCAGATGGTCCAAGTGGCGAAGGGAGGCACCGATTCAAGAAGTTACTCCAACAGGTGATACAATGTCTACAAATTTACCATTATGAGGTGAAAACATCACTGTGTGACCCATTTTTATTCATTTCACATTTATGAGTAGACAGACCGTGTGGGTGCCTTCAAGGAGCAATCTCAGTTGATGGGGAAATGGCGTGGCCTATGTCAAAAAATCCCTGAAGTCAGAGTCAGGGCTGACACAACATTTATGTTTAAGCGGCCTGCTCTTCCCAATGACTAGAGTGCACATGGGATATTTTTAAAAGAGGTGCCACAAGGCCCTTTTCCTTCCTCTATATATTGGAGACTTGTCATTTTGAGAATTATCTTCCATATCTGTAAGGCGAAGCCCTGGGAAATTTTTCACCTGAAATCAATAAACACATTTTTACCTCTATGCTGGTTGGATATCTCTGTGTGTGTTTGAGTGTCAGTCTATGTTTAGTCATTGCTTCTTAATGCTTCTATAGGTTAACACCAACACACCTGGTATCTATAAGGTGTCATTTTGTAGGTAACAAGGAGACCTGTACTTAGAAGTGTAGAGACAGAAGAAGCTACTATACAGTGTGCCTTTCTATAGCACCTTTGGTGAGTCTCTATTTTTTGTGTGTTCCATTAAGGCCTCCTTGTTAAGTTCCTGTAACCTGGTCCTTCTGCCATCTTGAAGTGTATGTATGTGTTTGTCTAATTGCTAGTGTGAGTGTGAGAAGGTCAAATCATTTGGTGCATCACCTCCTTTAGAGTAGTTTGTTTTCTTGCAATCTTTCTCCCTTTTCATCCCCCCATTATATATATATATATATATATAATCTGTGTGTGTGTGTGTGTGTGTGTGTGTGTGTGTGTGTGTGTTTGTGTGTGTTATCACTTATTAGAACAAATTAGATGCATCAAAGGGAGCTAGCCCTTATCTAAAGACTCTCCCCTCTAGCTTCACCAGTCCCATAGGTGAGAGGGGAGTTTACATTGTTACGTGAAGAAGGCAAGAGCTCGGCCTCCTGCCAAGGGTGAAATCTTCTACGTTAATATGAGGAACATGAGAAGTTACCCCAATCACCATCTGACTGGGACTATCAATTATCATAAGACAACCCTGCATACACAATACATTTACATAAGTTATATTTGCCCTAAGTAAATGTACTAAAATTATTAAAACAAGTTTATTTTTACAATTAGAAATTCTAAGAACTAATATATACCTCTATCAACACCTGTGCAGATGACATTGCAACATCAATGCCTATGTCTATCTCAGCTTGTAAATAGGGAGGAGTGTCAATACTAGCCATCAACTATTCATGTAAATAAGGTTTCACTTTTTATATAAATTACATCAAATCTTATATATGGAAACCAAAACGATCAATAGAAGCACTTGTATTTAAAATATCTTTCCATATAAGTACATGAATGCAATGACACATTATAGGAAAGAAGAAGATAAGCATGCATATGAAAATACTCTTAGATCTGAATTAATAAGCCATCTATTGAAGTGTTAGAGCAACAACCTTGTACCAAAACCAAAATTAGATGATTAAAACTATGAAAGGGAATATATAATATACTATTTTTTTTCTTTCAAATTGATAAATATAAATATATTTGGGTCAAGATCTTCAATTTATTCTATATTATATGTTGGACTATATTGGTTATTGATTTATTACTTGTCTAAAAATAAGGGTTTAACTTAGGTAGGACCCTCATAACTACTTCGTTTTGGATGAATTTTCAAGATTAACTTAGAGTATTTAAGGATATTTTAAATTGTGTTTTAAAGGTGGGCCTACATTTGATAGATTAGAGTGATGAAGTATGATTGAATTCCTAGGATTATAGAGAAATTAATGACTAATGACTTGGCCACACTATATATAATAGGGATACTCTGGATTGTGTAGGTGGGGATTGTTGTCCCATCGATTAGATTAATTTACAACCTATTCACCAACTAGGATGTGTCATGTAAAATAGTTTAATTTTCCCATAAGTCCCTTGAGAGTGGACTGTCACTTTCAAGGTTGTGATTGAGATACTAGGCTTGTTGGATAAAGGCAAGGTTCTGGCCTTGATAGAGGATTGTGATAGAGGTAAGGTTGTTAATTTTGTGTAATACTTTTTTGATGTTGATGCACATAACATAGGTTTTATGTATGGGGTGTGGAATGGGTAATTATCTTGATCCTCTATAATGATATTAAATAGGGATATTTTCCTCTCATATGGTGGGAGACAAAGGGACACATTTCCTTTTGTATAGATGGTCACCTATTGTTAGGATTATTAAGGAGAGAGGATATAAATTTGCATGGGTCTAAGAGGTGTTAGCATATGCTTATAGGGGTATATATCAGATCATGAGGTTTATGGCTATGTTTATCAGCCACCTTACACTCATCATGGGCTAGGTGTACAAGCACATGACCCCTTACTAGTGAGGGTTTGAGATTGGGACAGTGGGGGCCATCAAGGCTTCTAGTTGGATAGGTATGCCACCATTGAGAAACTTTCCATGAGTGGTGGACACACTGACAATGATATATTTGGTAGCTCTACTATATTAGGGTATTTTAAGATAGTTTGTGATTTAGTTGGACACTCTACTACCATTATGGTAAAAATTGGGAGAGTACTAATTGGAGTACATTTATAAAAATATCCTATGTAGGTTCTAATTATGATAAGATGCCAACATCAAGTACAACTACCACCATAATATGTAGATACTTAGATGTAGAAACAAGTATAGGATAGAGGGTGAGGAGATGAAGTTTAAAGGAAAATAAGGGTGAACATACACTTGTTAGAGAGGAACCAATAGGATAGGAGGAGAATGATAAGATGAGGTCCAATTAGGAATTATACCTAGACTAACATGAAGTTACCCAAGTAAAGTAGTAAGTTGGTTTATTTTTAGTTACTTTCTATGTTACTTTGTGATTTATTACTTAGTTATTATTTCTTTATGTGACTATAGATCTAATGTATTATCTTGTTATATGGTTTTAGAGTGAATCACTTAGTGGTGGATCATGATCAAAGAAGCTTTGGTTAGGATTTTTTAGGTAAGGATTATTTAAGCCTTAATAATATTTTAGTGGATGCGGTTCTCCATGTGTGAATAAGCAAACATACATATTTTTTTCTCCCTACTTACCATACATATGTAGAGTTCCCTCATAATAAGAGAGAGATAGTTGGCCTAGATGAAAATGTGGCTGGTTTAGAGTCTCAAGTGAAGACTCTCAATGAGATTTTTAGGTCTAGGGGAGGTTAGGCTCCATCTAGCCAAAAAATAGTAGGAGGTACATCACCCACGTAGGAATAAGTAAGAGACACAAAAGTAGAAAAATCATATCCCACATCACTCATCAACATTGGGACATTATCATAGGAGTAGGAGTAGGATCCCTAGACACAACCTTTAGATGGGGACAACTGCATCGAATAGGACCTTAGGGTCACACCATTGTATCTATTTTATGGAATAGGATAAAATCATTCCATTAGTGTGATTATGAACATAATGTTCATTAAGAGAGAGATACCAATATATTACATGGAATATCATCTACTAGGGGAGCTCATGATATTGGTGACACACATCAAAGCTTGGATGGAATTATCCATAAACTAAATAAAGTGAAAAGGGTCTTAAATTCAATGGATGAATCTTTGTTAGGGAAGTTGTCTCTTTGCTAATAGGTATGAAAAGGTGCTTTGGGATAAGATATTTTAAAATAAATAGTATAGAAATGCTATTTATTTTATAAATTTTAGATGAAGCAACCTTGTGTTGGGACTATCAAAAAATAATTGTGAATTGAGATATACCCACATTTACTTGGGTGAAGTTCAAGGAAAGACAACACTACTTGTTGGATATCTACTTAAATGATCTAGAGTAAATGCATTCCATAACCTCTATAAAAATGCTAATACTCAAAAGGAATAGAATGCATGTTTTTTAACCTTGATTTAGTACATGGGATATATGCAAACAACTTATTTTTGTATACAGGTTGTGTTATTTTTTCATTGATTCTTGAGAAGATAAGTTACAATTTAGATGCAAAGAGCAAAACATATATGTAAAGAACTGCAGTCATAACAAATGCAAAGAGCAAAACATATATGTAAACAATTTTTACCTCTATATAGGTAAATGGTGTCATCCTAATAAAGGCAATTGCAGTCATAGATGGCCCAGCATCTAGATCTAAATATAAAAATAATGGCTGTAATAAATTGAATGTTGTAAATACCAACTATGACGATGAAGGAACCGTCACCTCCTGTGACATAAAAAATGACATATATATTAAATTAAAATTTTATGTAAGTTAATTGTTAGCTTATAAATTAAATTTTCAAATATAACTTAAATTTAAAATGACATTTATATAAAATATACCTGTATCTATGTGGTGACTAATGTATGCATGCCCAATGTGTGTGCCAAAAACTCATCACTCATAAGAATATGATCTAAGCCATATGAACCACTGATGCCATCATCATCAAAAGGTCCCATACACATATTTCCATATTTATTGTAAGGCTGGGGTTAGGGTCAGGTAAGTAGTGGCGTATTTGTAACATCACTTTGTGAAAGGTTACTTGTATGCTGAATGAGTATATCGGTAAATGAACTAAGAACATGGAGAGTGTCTATCTCCATGACCTACTAAACCATGGAGGATATCTTAGGCTCAAGAGGCTTTTTGATATGAATTTATGTAGGTTGATTAGGCACACTATGTACACCTAGTCGATCTTGTGCATAACTTTTTCCTTAGCCCTAAAAATCACTAAAATCAAAATAATTAGGAATATGATTGAGGAAAAACTCATAGTAGAGTTTACTCAAAAAATATAATGGGACCTCATGGTTGTTACATGGTGGATAGTCAAATACCATCCACCATCGATCCCAAAAATTGGCTATGATTAAGTTGTGTACATAATAATGGATAGGAAAATGTTTAGCAGTTATGAGAAATGGGGCATTAGTGGCTAGGTTGATGAATAGGGAAAAAATGTCAGCTTTTAAAATATCCAAATTCTTGACCTAAAGGGATAACAACTTGTCAACATAATATGCCCTACAAGTATCCCTATATGAGGTATATCAATCAATTTTACTTGTTATCTAGTCAATTTGACCTAATAAGGTCTGTAGGGAATCAACTATCTGGGTATGGTGGGGGTTGGCCAAACTGGGATCCCTCATTCTATCAATTAAGTCTTTAATTTTAAGGTTATTTCCCACAATGTTGTCAATCAAAACCTCTTGACTGCCAGGGGGTTTTGGGGAACTGTAAGAAGGTTAGGTGGAGGGAGAGGAGAAAAATAAGGTTTTGTAGAGGGTTAGGAGGAGGAGAAACTAGAGGGTTTTGTGGAGGGTTGGGAGGGTTAACAGGATGGGTTGTAAAAAAAAAATTAGAATTAAAAACATGGGTTAAAGAATGAAAATTATGAAAAATTAGGGTGAAATAAGGAAGATTTTGATCACTTACCTCTCCTACATGATGACATCATTGATCAACAGGTCTGTGGGGTGAATTTGGCAGCTTCCTAGCACTCTTTGGAGTCTTTTGAGCAAAATGTTATCACAAAATAAGGGCAAAACTAGGAAATGCAAACATAAAATGAATATTTTTGCATTTGGGTTTCCCTTTTTATTTTTTTTACACATAGGGAACACGATCATGTTATTAACGTGATCATGTTATTGTTATGTCAAAAATGCAATCATGTTAATAACATGATTGCATTATTGTTTAATATAACACGATCATGTTATTACATAACATGATTATGTTATGGCTCAGTAATCTCAAGCCTAGATTTAAGTAATGTGATTGCATTAATTAAATAACCTGATTATGTTATTAATTAATGAAATCATGTTATAGGTAATGTCCATAGAATTATCCCTCAACTCTATGCACTTTCCCTTTTTAAGCATCTAAATAAATAATATAATATGTCTGCATTAGTTAAACTAAAGATTTTATAGCTTTGAACTTTATTACAAAATCATAGATCTTGAATTCTTAATAGTTGCAACTTTGCCTTAATAGTCATGATTTTGCACTAAAAGTCATAATTTTACAGGTGTCTATTTGCTAACTATCATGATTAGCTATTTGTTACAAAATCACAACTCACAATCTATGTTTTTGTCTTATATTTTTGATATTATAGTTTTTGGTTGTGATTTTGCATCTAACTGACTGTGTAGTTGTGGTTTTATAGGGGAGTAGTGGTTTTGCATTAAGTTAGACTACTAACCCTTATTGTGTAGGACCTCTCAAGATAAATTCACCCTTTTTATTTTTGTAAATCCTTGTGTTTGCATGAGGGGTGCCAAAAATCTTATATTTTAGTCTTGTTGCTTGTATATATTTTCTTGTTGAGTGAGTTGATTGTTCATTTTGTGCTCTCTCACATAGATAATTAATTGAGAAAAATCAATTAGCCTATTTTTTAACCTTTTGAGTCTAGGATAGCATGTGACATAGAATTCATCCCCATGCATGGGTTTAGACACTAGGGGTTAGTGACATGGATTTCATCACCATGAACTAGACCAAACTCTATGTTCTGATAGAGTATAAATATCATGAGATTTATCATTAGGTGCTAAAGTGGAATTCCTCATAAAGGGTTCCATGGAGTGAGGGACATTTTGGTTCCAATACACAATGTAGTTAGACAATATCCTATAGGGACTTGGGACCCATAATACCATCACATTTATCAAGGACTCCCCTAGAAACCCTTATGTAAGCATAACCTAGGACCTTTTAATCGTAATAGGTATTTTGATGTCAGAGTCAGGATCAACTCCTAAGAAGCTGTTAAGTGAAAATAGGGTCAAGAGTGTCTAGTTGATTTTGTAATGGGTCACTGGCCTAGAACCTCACCTATGAAGCTAGTAGATGGTGTGAACATTGGGTTATATACCCTTTTTAGTTTACTAAATTAGGACTTATGGCTGAGTGTGTTGTTTACATGTCATACTTAAGCCCATGTTATTTGTGAACTGAGTTAACCACTCTAATTTTTGTCTTAAAACACTTAGACACCCATAAAATCAAAACCCATTATTAAACCCCATCATAACATTCATCCCATACCACCCATTCACACTCTTAGATATAATCATAGTATTGAAACCAAATTTGTCACCCATCCTTCCAATCCTCATTATCACTTTCAAATCCATTGACTAAGAATTATTAAAATACATAGCCTTTTAAAGACTTTAATCTAGAACCCATCACTTCCCTATCATTGCCTTTTCATACCTATCACCCATCCAATCACTATTTTACTAGTGTGAAAGGCACTCAATCACTTCATCTCCCAGTCTCCTTGATAGATTATACTCTTGTAAGGTTTTATCTTTTGGTAGTCCTTTGTCATTTCAATCTCCACATCTCTTTACAATCCAAAATCACCACATTTCCAAATCATCTTCTTTGACCACCCTTAGATTTGATTTCTAGACCAAATTAGTATTCCAAGTCACATCATATCCCACCACACCAAATCACTTTTTCCATCCAATATGCCAATCCAAACCCATGCCCAAATTCTTAGGATGGGACAAGGATCCAGCGAAGAGAGTGAGTTTTTAGGGAACATAGGTGATCAACATCAGGATCATGATGATACATAGTGATATGCACACTTCCAGAGGAGAAGATGACTGATTCATGAATGATGCCTTCCATGGTGATGAAGCTAGAGCATGATTTGACCAGTATATATACAAAAAATATGACCACATTCTAGCCCAAGTCATTGGAATGGGGGGCACACTACCCCCAAGCTTTGATCACAAAATTTTACAACATTTAGTTTGTCCATCCACATGACCTAACACTCTTCGTCAACATTTCCATAATAATCAATCACCTGAAGAAGAACTTATGGACCATAAACAAGAACTTGAAGATTAGTAATAACATGTCCCTCTCTAAAATAACTGTGTCGAGGCTAATAGGAGACAAACCATCCTAGAGGATCAATGGGACCAATTCATGCAAAAAATTAACTCTTTAGCTTCCAAATTCTATACCCAAAATCAATAACCATCCTCCTCACACCAAAATGTCCACAACTTTAATAGACCACACATAAATCATGCTCAAACCTCTAATCTTCTTAGAGGTCCCTCATTTGCACAAGAATGGAAAATGATGAAAGAGACTCTCCAACAAATTAACCCTCACTCACAAGTAATAAAATATAAATATGAAGTTTTTTTCTCTTCTCCCTTAGATATGAGCATTCTAAAAATTCCTTTTCCACTTCACTTTGAGGTCCCTAAATTTGAATAGTATAAAGGGAAAGGTGAACCCCATGATCATGTCTAGGAGTTTTATGTGGCTTGTCATGAGGTTGCATATGATGATTCCTAATTACTAATAATTTTCCTAAAATGTCTCACAAGACCATCCATAGAATGGTTTATGCAGTTGCCAAAAGGGTCTATATCTAGTTTTGGAGAATTAATTGAACAATCTGTGAGATATTTTTTATTTAATATAGAACATGATGTCTCCATTATAGACCTATACAACACTAAACAAAAGAATGGGGAAAGCCTAGCTTCTTTCTTAAAATGTTGGAGAAGCTTAGCAAGCTACTTTCAGTGTAAAGTACTAGAGAAAGAGTTAGCCAAAATATTTTTTGACAACCTCAATGTAGAGCTAAAATATCAATTGAAACTCTAATATGCCAAAACTTTTGATGAAATTATTGAAAAGGGGATAACAATCAAAAGAACACTTATTGAAAAAGGAAGAATTAAATTATACACCCTAAATGAGCATAATCATCATAAGGATACTTACTTTTTGGGCAAGTCCAAAACCTTCAACAAAAATGAGAATATTGTGGGAGACAAGGTTATAGATTCTAAACAACATGTTCAAACTGTGCAAAAGATAACTCCCATAGACTAGCAAAATGGATCTTCTATTTGAGTACCATGAGTTAAACCAAATCCTTGAATAGGAAAAATACCTATTACCGACCTTGGAGTGCCTAGTGAAGTGGTCCTTCAATAATTAATCATTGCTAACATGATCACTCTTCCTAAAATCTAACCTTTGGATGATAGTAAAACTTGACTCGACTGGTATCATGAGGATGAATTCTATCAATACAATAGAGTCAAAGGTCGTGACACAGAGAAATGCATGCATTTAAAATATTATATTTAGAACCTTATTTAAAAGGTGATATTAAAGTAGAATGGGAGAGTAATCCTAACCAGTCAAAGAATCAATAACTTGTTATTTATTAGGACCCTTTACCCAAACATGGTCAAAGACAAGGGAAAACAAATAGAGACCAAGGTCAAACATCCACTTCTAATCATATAGACTATCACACCATCCCATACCACTATGTAAATACCATTAAAATCTATATCCCCCAAGATCCCACTCCACCATCATCCACTATATTAAAAATCAACTAGGCTATAACTAACTGCGTTATTACTACTCGATGCAATAAAATCATAGTTCCTGGGGCACTACCAAAGGACCCATCTACATCTACGTCTCAAAGAGTTAATATATTCAATAAAGTTGTAGTATCTTTTGATCAACCTTATGATATTGTCAAGCAACTCGAGAAAACCCTCACTCAAATCTCACTCATGGATATCTTCAAGAAACTCTTGAATGATCTAAAAGTACCATGAGATATTGATAGTTAGTTCCAAGAATTGGTGGGTCATTTGTATTCTTCACTACAAGTCACATTCATTTCTTAGGACATGCCCCCTATTGGACCACATCATAACTATCCATTGTTCATAAAAATATACATCTCCAACCACCGTATTCCCAGGGTACTCATAGACGAAGGGCCTGCATTAAACTTATGTAATCTAAATTTCTTAAAGAATTTGGGGTATTTTGAAACTTCTTTAAGGCCTAATTTTATCATGATTAAGGCCATATGTAGGCACTACATACCTTTCCATTTTTATGGGACCCATAATACATCAGACCTTGATTTATGTTATGGATGTTGAGTTGTGTATAATTTATTGTTAGGTCACCCATGGATCCATGAGATGTAAGCAATTCCATCTACCCTTTACTAATGTTCAAAATTCCCTCACTCTGGCATGGAAGTCACCATTACTAAGGAAATTAAACATTTTCATAGCTACCAAATGGGTCGATCCTAATCTTCCTACTATTGTCCAAGCATAGATAGTTCCACTCTGAACCCAACAACTGCCAAATATATATGCCTCGATGATCTAGTGCCTGATTCTGATCCATCACTTGAGGTTACCCATCTTAAAATCACATCCATAGGATGTGGGGAATATGAATATAAAACCTTATATGTAGGTGACCTACCTCTTTCCTCAAAAAGTTACATGTCCTTGACTATGAAGAAGACCAATCCTATCATCTATCAGTTTGGACCAATGACCTTTTCTAGTGTAGGACTATTATTAGAAGAATATATTGATGAATCTAATGAGTCATGGATTATTATATAAAATGAGGCCCTCACATCTCATAAATAGATATATCCCCACATTTAAAAAATGTTACAAAATATGTATTATCAAGGGAAGGGACTAGGGAGACAAGAGAAAGGCAATATCTTGTCTTAGGGTATAATGTTCTTGACAATGACTTAAATAATGTCATTATGGACACTAGTTTGGTCCCTGAGGAATCTCTTTATGACAAAAAAATTGAGATGAGATCTGCTTATATCCTTTACAAAGACCTTACTGCCACCAACCTTTTCTATGACATCACTATTTCCACCATATACATATCCCTTTGATACCCTTCATTAATTGACTAGGATCAATGTCAGGATATTCCTTTGACATATTTAAAAATGATGAGGCTATTTTAGAATTATAGGAGCACAAGATTTCATGCCTTCCAATGATCATAAGAAGGGATTTTATATGAATATCTACCAGTCAACTTATTTTGGGGAACAACAAATTCCCCTTAATCACATTGATGAAGAAGAATCAGAATCAGAAGAGCCACCCCAAAGTCTGGAAGAATTTCCACATATTTTAGCTAAATCAGAAGAGTATACTAAAATAGACACAAAGCTCCCAAATTTTTTTGCTTCAGATATCCAAGATTTATCGTTGCCTCCCACCTATCTCCAAGATTAGTCTCCCTCTCTCATTAAAGAGGTGATCAAATTCAACATCAAAACTAAAGAACATCCTCAAATAGTCAAAATGGGGGTAACTCTCACATTTGAGGAATGTCAAAATATTATTGAGCTACTCAAGGAATTTATAGATGTTTTTTCATGGTGCTATTCTGATATGCCAGGAATTGATCCCTCCTTAGTTGTGTATCATTTGGTTGTTCATCCTAAAGCTAAACAAATTAAACAAAAATTATGTAAGATGCACCCTAAATTAACCCTATTAGCTAAGTAGGAATTATAAAAATTCTTGGAAGCAAGATTTATTTGACCTATTGATTATTCCAATTGGGTGTCCAACATTGTTCATGTGGCCAAGCCACAAAGAAGGTTCTGGATTTTTAATGACTTTTGAGACATAAATAAGGCCTATCCTAAAGCTTAATTCCCTCTCCAAAACATAGATATGATCATGGATTCAATAGCTATGTATGAAATGTTATCCCTCATGGATGGCTTCTTGGGCTACAACTAAATCAAAATCACGCCTGAAGATCAACATAAAACAACCTTTATTACTCCATGGGGGACTTTCTATTATCAAGTCATGCCTTTTGATCTAAAAAATGTAGGCACTACTTATCAATGAGCTATGACTATTATATTCCATGATATGATGCATGACATTATGTAAGATTATGTTGATGATATTCTATGGAAGTCAAGACTCAAATCTGAGCACCATATGGCCTTACACAGAATCTTTGAGCAGCTACATGAATATAAATTTAGGTTTAATCCAAATAAATATGTATTTGGTGTTACCTTAGGGAAGTTATTAGGGTTTATTATATCTAGGAGAGGCATAAAAGTGGACTCAACTAAAATCAAAGCCATTATGGAAATGCCTCCTCATAATCTGAAGTAACTTTAGAGTCTTTAGGGTAAGTTGCAAGCTATTTAGTGTTCATCTCTCAACTTAATGATAAATGCCACCCCTTTTCCCACATCTTGAAGAAGGGGAACCATTTTAATTAGAACCCTAAATGTTATTAGGCCTTCGATAATCTCAAGTGATATTTAGTAAATCTACCTATGTTATTACCACTAGTTATGAGAAGGCCTTTGTTCCTATACATTTATGCAACACCTTGTGCGATAGCTACTTTGATTGCACAACACAATGATGAAGGAAAGCAACAAGCAATTTATTATCTTATTTGCACATTGATTTCATATGATATGAACTATACTCCCATTGAAAAAGCTTGTTTAGCCATTATATTCACTTCACAAAAGTTGTGGCATTATATGTTAAATAGTCGAGTTCAACTCATCGTTATAGTTGATCCTCTCAAATATATACTATCAAAATCAATGCTTACAGGATGAATGGACAAATGGATAATGTTACTTAGTGAATTTAATATAGAATATATTCATGAAAAGGCTATTAAGGGATAAGCAATAATGGATCAACTCATAGAGGTACCTCTTGTAGCAACTAAACCTCTTATCATCACCTTCCCAGATGAATCTATAATGAATACCTTATAATCTAATGGCTAGAAGCTATATTTAAATGGATCTTTTACCATGCACAAATTAGGAGATGGTATTCTTTTGGTAACCCCATAAGGAAACCTTATTCCTAAGACTTTATAATTAGCTTTTCCATGCATTAATAACATTTCTGAGTACGAGGCTTTAATTTATGGCCTCTAACTAGCCATCCAATGGAACATTCTGTAATTACAAGTATTTGGTGTTTCACAACTAATAATCAAGCAAGTTAATGAAGAGTTCCAGACTAGAGATGAGAAATTACTCCCTTATAAGCAATTAATAGACTAGTTAAAGCAACTTTTTTAGTCTATTACATTTCAACAAGTGCCAATGGGGAATAATAAGGCAACTGATTTAATGGCCACTATTGTGTCTCTATTTCACCTTCCTAAAGATGTCTTTGAATGGAATTTCTTGATTGAACATCTAATATTACTAGCCCATCAATCTATGGATCCTCTACAAATTTTTTCTATTCATGATCCAAGTCTCCCCTAGTATCATGACATCTATAATTATCTCTGTGATAACATCCTTCTACCAAACATCAATCACCATCAACGCAAGGCCTTCATCTATTGTACCTCCTATTACACTATCTTTGGTAGCATGCTATATCATATAGGTTATGATGGGACCTTGTAATAAGCCTAACCTCAAAAGAGGCTTCTCTTACGATCAAGGAGGTCTACAATGGTATCTGTGATGGCCATGTTAGTGGAATGGCCCTAGCTAAGAAACTTATCAGGACTAGATACTATTGGCCTACCATGGAATAAGATGCCTACCTATATGTACAAAAGTGTGTAGCCTATCAAAAACATGGTAATATTATCCATGCACTTGCACAAGAATTACAACCCATTATGAGTCCATGGCCATTCTCTATATGGGGACTAGATTTGATTGGTAAGATAAATCCCATGTCATCTGATGGCCACAAGTTTATTATTACAACCATGAAATATTTTACCAAGTAGGTAGAATCCATGCTGCTTACCTACACTATAGGTCTTCAGATTTATAAATTCATTATGAATTAAATCATTTTCCATTTTGGCATTCCTACTAACATCCTATTAGATAATTACAAATCCTTCAAAAATCAAGAAGTTGAGGCCCTATCCAAGCATTAACATATCAAAAAACACTTCTCTACCTATTATTACCCCCGACAAAATGGATAGGCTAAAGTTACAAATAAGACTCTTATCAAAATTCTCAAGAAAATAGTCAATGATGTAGGAAGGAACTAACATCTGCAATTATATCTTGCACTCTGGTCTTATCGAATAAGTGTTTGAACACCCACTAGGGCCACTCCATATTCTTTGGTTTATGTAATAGAAACCATCTTGCATATATAAGTGGAGTCCCCCTCCTTACATATCTCATTGCAGGATATAATCACTGATCATGTTTGACAAGAAAGGATACAAGAATTGGATCTCCTAGATGAAAATGTCAAAAGGCCCTAAATCACTTATGAGCATATCAAAACAGATTAAAAGGCCAATATCATAAGAAGATCTAGTCTTGAGAGTTTGAAGTTGGTGATTTAGTCCTGAAAGAAAATAAAAAAAATACTAATGTAGATAGGGATAAGAAGGGAAAATTTGAAGCCAATTGACTTAGGCCTTATATAATAGTGGCCAAGTTTGGATCAAGAGCCTACAGGTTAGCCACATTGGATGGTGATTTAAATACTTGATAGGTTCTCATTTTACCTTCGTCTATGGGTCCCCACTTTTGGGGGCATATCCATTTCCATTCCACACCTCTCTTTTCATTCCACTCCATTCTCCCATCCCTGACCCTGGTCTTACAAGTGGGAATCTATTACAGGATTATACAACAATAGGTGATAGGTGTTTTAATTTGGAGAAAAGTCATTGCTTTTCATGTGATAGGGATATATGTTGAAAAGTATTTTAGAGTCACTTTATCCATCTTCACATATATCTTCCATCTTATCACCTCCTCAAACATACCCCCATCACATTCTCTTTGATGATTATGTCTCCTCTCAGCCTCAAGCTAATCATATCCCCCTTTGTTTCTTGTTATCTCTAAACCATGATCCACATGTTCCCACTAGATTTATCATTATGAAAGGGTCAAAAATAGGTTTTACTTTGGGATTTTGCATATGCTATGCCACCAAATCTTGATTGATTATCCTAAACCCCATACACCAGTTACTTCTAATATGACTGGATCCTTGTTTCAATCCACTAATTTTGGGCACAATATACCCCATGTACATACCCCCTATCGATCTTCAAGACCATTGACAATAGTCATTCTACTACCATCACCTAATACTATCACCTGTATATTCATATTATTCCTATCTTTAGTCTATATTGTCTTGTTTTATCTTGTGTATATATAAATATGTGTGTATTTTTGACTATATGTGGTTGTTTGATCATTTAAGCTTTGTACATATTAATTAGATTATCTTGTTTATCTTAATAATTTTGTTATAGTTTTGCATATATTTTATCTTGTTGAGTTTATGGGAACAAGGATGGTCTAAGTGACTCCCATAATTGGTTTTGAGAAAAGTCACTTCAAAAATAGAGTTACCTCATGCACCATGTTTTCATGTACCTTTGACTTCTCTCATGTCATTGGTACACATTTATCTATTGGTGTAATATTAAAATGAATTGCATACATTATTAATGGCTTAAATTTTTTTCCACCCATCTTATTCCCCCCAATCCTAGCATCATCTAGTCTAACCCTAATCATCCTAACCTCTTATCACTATCCCACCTCCTTGGTGCAAGAAGATTGCAACCCAAACCCAATTTATGAGACATTAAAATTAACAATGGGCTAATCCTTTTTTATCACATTTATTACATTTCACCATTTTCAAATCAACACATATCATTAACACTATATAATGTTTACATTCATCTAAACCCATGTCCTGACATCCATAAAAACACATCTATTTTATAAAAATTTCATAAAATCATGCATAAATCCATAAAATCCTAAAGCATCATCACATAAATATCCATGTATCTATCAAGTCCATCTCATCTATTCTACATTCACTCAATCTATATCTAACATCCATGTAATCTATCCACATATCCATAAACATAGAAATCATCATCTATCAATCATGACTATCACATCATTTTCATCAAATGCGTACATCCATATCTCACTACCCACATCATATCATACCCATGTCATCTAACATAATGTAAATATACACATATACAACATCACAAATAATCTAATACAACTATCTCATCACATCATATAAACATCATGCAAATAAAACACTACATCTATTTAATCCATGTAACTCATAAACAAATCCATCTAATCAAACATCCATACTCAATGCATATCACAAAATCATAATCATACATAATCACATCATCTCAAAAGTCTCATCATATATAAATGTCCACATGGAGTCCATGTCAAAAAGAAATATAATATAAAGGTCTCATAGGCATTGATGTGTTATAATAAGTAAAATCCATATATATACTACCTCACACAAACTCAACTAGGTTCTTGGGGGTCCTCTAGGTCACTGGTGTACTGACTGTGAAGAGCTGGATCTAAATATGGGTACACACCACTCAATTGACACTATTGCCTCATACAAGTCCCTATAATACTATGCCTCCTAAGTCAGGTTCATGATTTTCTACATAACCCCATCCAACCCCCTGCTAACATGGTTGTGTCTACCTCCTCCTTGGTCCTCTTAACCACATATACCTCCCATACTAGATTTTAGATCAACACATAAATTTGACTAATCTAGGCCGGTAACCCAGTAATACAAGTGTTTTAACTCTGGGTGTGGCTCTCCAACATCACTATCTATGCCTGTAAAGTAGTAACTTAACCTTGTAGACCAATAACATGTCCTTGTGTCTAGGCTAACTACCCATCCTATCCTTATAATCAAGCCTAGAGCTAGTCTCTCTCTATGGTAATCCCTACAATATTAGTGAGTCACACCCATATCTTTGACCTAAGCCATGCTAATAATGATCTCTCATCCTCAATTAATGGTGGATGAGATGGTCCTACACCATCCCCACTCCCATTGGCTCTAGCTTGTGTGTTAGTCACTCCAACCTTTATACTACTACCCCCAACATAGGTCCCACTCCCTCATACCTATGATGCAACAATTTCCTAATCCCCATCACCTCCATATACATCCATGGCATCAGGGCCTCTTTATCCATCCTAAGCATCCTATATTGGCATTTATACCCTCCATCTCTGTAACCTTGCGTACACTTAAAACACCCTCCTCACTACTCACTTTATACCATAACCCTAAATATAAGTAACCTCACTGAGACCCTTTGAGCCCATCATGCTGTATACACTACTTTCATACCTAGATATGGTAAATGAGTCTAAAAATACCATGGGATCAAGGCAAGGCTATCCTAATCCATGCATGTAAGAGCTCTATCTACTGGCCTCCCCCATTGTGGCCTCTCTCAATCACTCTTGAAAAATAAATGTTCCTTGCTCATGACATCTTATGGGAACCCAAACTATCTTTAAACATGGTCAGGTCTATATCACTCTAATGAAATCCCTCTAACCTGTCAGATAACACTCTTTCAACACATATTGCATCACCTCCTTCTCATCCTCCTAACCAAACTAAAGTCCCCTATAGGGAATCCACATGATATGATCTAGCTATAAACTATCAAAATCCTATTTATAAAATCTCATCTCTCTGGCATAGCCTCTTTGTACACCCAGTAAAATATACCATCCAAAAATAATGGGCTCGTGAGGCTCTCTAGCTACTCAAGTACCTAAAATCCATTAGATCATAATGTCCTCCCAGTTCCAAATATATAATAATAGTGATGGACCCAAGCTCAACAATATCCTATAGGACCCTAAGTTCAACTCCTAATATAGATGGGCCAATACCACTAGCCCCCACATAAAAACCCTAAAATCCTATACCATGTTCATAACCACATCTCTTAGTCTAAGGTGAAACCACTGATTGCTCTTATTCGACAGGAGGATGCCAATAACAAGAAACATCGCAACTAGTGTTAATTGATCAATAGTCCCCTCTTGGAGGTATCTATCAAGTCCAATCATTGGTCCCACACACTAACTTATAATCCTCTCGCTAGTCTTTGCACTATCACATTAAGTGTGTATGATCACCAGTAAATACTATCCCCTATCATCAAAAATCATAAAATCAAATAGACATTCTCTAATGTCACTGTCATCTCTTTAATATTAAAGTGGAAAGTACTCATCTCTAAGTGTCATCGATCCACCAATGTAGTAATTAGGGCATGACCAATCTGCACCACCAACATCATAGCAATATAGTGCAACCCCACTAGCTCTAACACCCCATAATATATAATAGTCAACTGATGCATCTCATGAAGAACCTCAAGCCACCACAATTGAGACACCATAACACCTAAGTCCTCTTACACCAATCACACAACCCATCACTAAACCTATTCTATCATGCCTTCCTTTTAACATCCCTCACCTAGCCATCGACTCACCTACTTATCACTCATTTCCCCCTCCCAGATGTACTTATCCTAAATCACAAAAAGTAATCCATATTAATGTACCTTAACTAATTCACCACATAATCCCTCTTAACCTAAGGTCCTATCCCTTCATTACTTACACTTTTTCATCCATTAACTAATCATCTTAGTTAACACTCTTAGCCCCTAGTTACCAATCCCATTTCTTCTCAACCTTCATCATCTAACTTACACCTACTTGACCCTCACCCTTCCTCACTTACCTATACTAATTCATCCTAACCTCCCTAATACTAACTAACCTCATCTAATTTCCTCACCATATCTAACTCCCTTAAACACATTAACATATCCTTTACCCCTCAACCACTCATGATAATATCATAATTTGTGAGTTTGCACTAACTAGAGACCTTGTTGATACTGCCAATCGAGTCTTATAATTTTTCATAACCATGAATCTAACCTTGTGTTATGAAAAACCATGGATCTCTAACCCATGATATTAAAATATCACGAGTCAAAACTTATGGTATTGTAATACCATAATTCCATAGTTGTGGTATTATAATACCACAACTTAAACATCACTAGTCACGAGTGCAATAACATGACTGAAAGCATTGCCTTGAATCATGGTATTGTACCCATAGTGACTTTACCCTAATTACCATGTAATAAATGCAAAAATTCACCAAAATTTGATAAATTCATAGGATAGGGGCTTGTAACTTATTGATGATTCAACATCCTTAGGCCTTTGGAACTCCTAGACTCTCTCACGACTGTGTGAAGCTCATGGGATCTAGTCCATGTTTTTAGCTCAAGAGTAATTTTCACCAAGGTTAAAAATCAAAATGAACCCTTTTCCCACTCTTTTGTTCTATTTGACCCCCACTTTTACCCCCTGCATTACCGTTTTGACCCTTAACACTTGGTATCTCATCTTATCATCTCCTTTCCATCCCCACAACCTGTTAATATCATCTATTACCCAAATTAGTCATCGATTATCATCTTTTAGTCATTTAGGGGCATGGATTTCCCATGTCTCTATCATCCAACCTAATCTTGAGTCATAATTACATCGGCTTGAGGTCTCATAAGACTATGTAGGCAATACCTAGCCATGATCTTGTACCCAGAGATAACTTAGCCATTATTATCCCCTAATCCCCATCTCATACCAGATTAATCACTCGATAATCATACCTCATTTTAAGATATGCATATCACATAAAGTGGCTCCTTATCATTAATGAAATCATCTGGTCTCCATTATTGGTCCTCAGTCCCTCCCTGGCACATGTCCTTACTATGAAAATTATCACTAGATTGTATCCATCTCATCTCCTTACCTCCCAGATAATGTCTCCATCTTGATAGTTTTATCTTATCAATCATACTCTTTTCTAGACATTGATCATTTGTCTAGAACCCATCTCTCAACATTGAACCAATTTATCCCCTTGTCTTTGCACTTGGGGAATCTCAATCATAGCTCCATCATTACTTGGGGCATCCTAACCCCATCTCATCAACCTAGTCTTATCCCACTCTTGGGACTTCTATTCAAGTGATCATCTAGGTCATTTCTCCCTACATGCTCCCTCTAAGGGGAATCATACCTAATAAAAACACTTAAAACTATGGTTTTTATTTTAAATACCATTAATCCTTACATCCAGTCCACTCATAATACCCTTTCAAAGAGGGTAAAAATGTATGCACCTAAATCTACTCACCTTGATAATAATGCTAATTTTATTAATTTCATCTATAACTATATGTATTAGGTAATTAACTAATGTCCTATTTCACATTCCCCACATCTTACAAACCTTATTCTACCCCTGTAATCAATTAATCACCCTCATTAATTTACTAACTAATCCTACTTACCTACTAACCTACCCATTAAGCCACTTGCCAATTTAACAATACATTTTATTCACCTACCCATCTACCACCTTACTAAACTAGCTATTCCTACACCCCTACTCCCTAATAGACATTCTAGAATTAGAAAATTCTAGAATATCCTCTAATTTATCCCTCTTCTTCTAGAATCCTCTATTCTAAAGGATTCCAAGGAATTAAAAATTCCTTGGTCATTGATCTCAATGGCTCAAAATTAAATTTGAGTCATTAATTTTCCCTCTCATGGATATATAAACAATCCAATCCCTCCATGAAAACTAACTTAAAACTTAGAAATATTGAAGCCATATTGCATCCATAACCATCCTTCTTGCATCCATATAGCCTTATCAAATCCATTATCAAGCCAAAAGTCCATTGAAGCCATTACAAGCATAATCAAACAATCTAACAATCCACTTGTTTTACACTCAAATCAGTTTGAAAATCTTGGAGGGGAGCTATAAGAAGTAAAATTAAGGTAAGAAAACTCATTACAAGCAACTAATTATATCTTTATCCTTTTTGTTTGATGTTGTTTATATTTTGGGTTTTTATTGCTAAAAATAGTAATATAGGAAGAATGCAAAATTTAGGCTATAGCCATTATAATGCATCCAAGTAAATATCAATTCAATTAGAGCATTGATCTGATAAGGAGGTATCCCCCTCAAAGTCACAAGCAATTTAGAGTGATTCCTTCCATAAAAGATATAAAAGATTAATATATATTCAGTATTTTTAGTTATTTTATGTATTCTAGTATAAAGGTTCTTAAAACTTTGTTTGCCTATATTCATTTAAGTAGATTATTTCACAACATAACATTACATCTAAACCCTATGTGAATGTTAAGGAATAAATCATACATTTATAGCCATAATAATAATAATAATCAATATTCAGTATTGAAACAAGTTGTTTTCACTCTCAAACTAGCAACTAGTGAGTAGCAAAACCCTAGACAAACCTAGGTGAACACGTGGTGATACTGTGCTTCAAATTTTCTTTGTTTAATATTAATTAAAAAAATAATTTTAATTCATTTAATCATAGAAATAAAAGTCTATATCATTCATTTCTATTTCGAATACATTGTTGAAATCTAGTGTGCAACAACGAAAAATGTTAAAAACTTATTCTTCGCTAATTTGGCTGAAAGAAAACTTTAAAAACCCCATATTATTGTTGTTTTGAGTTTAATATTTTTTTAATCACTTACATGTTAAGAAAATATATTTTTAATAGTAGATCCATTCACATATCAATCAAAAAATACAAAAAACAACTTCATATAACTTGCATCTAGGAAAGTTAAAAATCAACATTAACATAGCTAAAGTAGTTCTCTCTCTCTCTCTCTCTCTCTCTCTCTCTCTCTCTCTCTCTCTCTCTCTCTCTCTCTCTCTCTCTCTCTCTCTCTCTCTCTCTCTCTCTCTCTCTCTCTCTCTCTCTCTTTGATTTTGCATGCATTAAAAAGTACTTGGAAAATAAAAATAAGTGTTCATTCATTTAATTTTAGTTTGATTATTTCTCTCTACTTTTAGTTATTTCATTTCAGCAAGTACCTAGTTTTTGTTTTAGTCAAATATTCATAAAATAAATAAAAACAACAAAAAAATTGCCAAAATCCTTGTCTAATAATATAAGCCAAACAAAAAATTAATTATAAAAGCATAGTAATTCATAACATAATCCATTCAAATAAGATCATATGCTTACACATTGCCTAATCCTTTTGAGATGACACTTCCTAAAACACCCAATTTTGTTAGAGAAGGTCTTTTCCCTAGAGTTAGGGCACCTGGTCCCATGATTAACATACAATTTGATATCGACACTGAGTTTAGGAGAGAGGTTTTATGTTCCACCCCAATCACCCACCTCATTTTTGACTCTCTCAATGCCTTAAAGAAACAAGAATAAATTCTTGATCCACTAATTATTGTCCTCCCTTAGGAAAATAGTTTGACAATATAATGTGATACAAGCATCGATCCCCACTTTCACCCCCTTCCTTCTTTTCCTCAGATCTAGCCTCATCCTATATCATTCACATTTATGGATCACATTAACTAGGCATAGCTATCCTAACATAGTTGATCTCATCCCATGAGTCATCCTAATTTCCCTCATTTCCCTAGTCCTAACATCGATCAGGAGTTTTATCTCTTTATAATTTAGAGACTGAAAGAACTTGGAGCTTCATTTTTGCATAGCTAGATTCTGTCAACGAGCACCATGATGCTACATAAGTCTTTTAGTTCTATCATGAGAAACCCTTACCACTACCCATTCTAAATACCATTCCACCTAACAACCAACCCAATCCATAACTCATCCATTACATCAGCTACCTCGACTTGACCTTAGGGAGTTGAGTGGACAATTTAGCATGTGCTATTTGTGTGTACATAAATTGGTGAACCCAACATGAAATAATTCCATATTTTATGTATTATTTTTTATTCCACTTCTTCTTTCTCTTTTCTCTACTTTCCCCCATCCTTCCATTTATTTTGTGGGTATTCAGATACCCAAAAATATGTCTAGATAGGACATGGGTGGATATATTATCATAAAGGGATATAATAGAAGCCAACTCAACTCTAGTAAGTTATATTTGGTGAGTTATAATAACCCCACCTTTGACACCAATGCAGACTACCAATTCTATGATTACTCTCATCCTAACACTCAAACTAGGAGTGGGGTCTCTATACATGAGATACAAGATTTATCTAAAATGATGAGAAGTCACCCTAAATACAACACTATGACCCTTAATAGAGGAGGCATGATCATTCCTTGCATGGCCATAAGGCCATGAATTAGCCTATAAAGCCTAGACTTGGAAAGCATTGCTAAACATGATCATTATCTAAAAAGGATCTTCCACCTAAAATATGAAGTTAATCAGATGTTTGTAGATACACATCCCCTTAGTAGGAACTAAGATGCCTCTAACCCATAAATATAAACCATAAACACTACCCTAAGGATTCTTTTCCAAACCAACCTTTTCAAGCTGACCCATATCATACCTCTACTCCTTCTATATAGGAGACTCTTATGCCTAACACATTTATTGGCTTAGAACAACCCATCAACACCCTAGTAGGTTGTATTCATGAACTAAAGAGTAACCAATAAACTCTAGGTTAGGGGATGGACCTAAATTATCTTATACAAGCTCATACTTCTCCTTCTCCCATCTAAATGATGACTTGTCAAATGCCACAATAATAAGTTTACATGCTTTCACCTCAATAGTAATATTCACCCTCACCAAATCATGCCTCTAACCAACCCCTTGGGGACATACTTACTCATGGGGTCCTCGATCCAAACACTTATAAAGTTTCACCATCTTGTAAAACTCTTATTCAAACCCTAGTGAGGAATGTAAACACTTATGCTTCACCTTTCAAAAATGATGTGGTGGCCAACAATACACTATTCTTTACACCTTTGAATTATATACCTCCCATGTATACTCCCCATCCACAAACAAGCTATATCCCATCTTATTTAGCCTTAGGCTATGTGTAAACCACATATACCCTACCACAACAAACTGCCACTCTTTCTACATCTAACTATCATATTCCTTAATTCTAAATCTACTTAACCAAATAACTATTTTTTGGCTTATTCCACTTCACCTTATCAAGCTTATGTTATCCCTTCTAGTGGTTACCAAACTAACCCCTATGCGATCCCACATTTCCAATCTACTTCTACTATGACAATAATAAACTTTAGAAACATGGGGACCTACGATGAGTACCTGAAGTAGCCTTTTGATCTCAACATATGAGTGGTTATTATTTTTCATCCCCTATCTAACCTTCCCAAGTTCAAAATAGAAGGAGATCCTAATGCATAGATCAAGTCTTATGTTATGTCTATCAGGGAACTCCTATCTTAGGATGGGGTTGCCAAAAATTTCCCCAAAACCCTAGAGGGAATAACATTTGAATGGTATTACCACCTCCTTGAGGGGTTTATACATTATTTTTTATAACTCATGGCTAAGTTTGTCAAAGCTTTCGATATAAACAAACTCTTAAAGATTGGTATAGAAGAGTTATTACACATCAAACAAGAAAAAAATGAATCAACTACCCATTTTATAATGAGATGGTAGAAGGTTATGTATTCATTTGATAGTGTGACTCACATGGATTAATAGGGACTATGTGACCTCTTCATCCACTCCCTTAACAAAGAGATGAGATAAGATGTCTGTATATTCTTGTATCTATCCTATGAATAAGCTCTTGAGAGCACCTAATGGATTGACTAGGTGGCCATTGATAGTGATCAATGAAATTATGGGACCAATGAATGCATTATCACCCCAAATCAAAACAATAGGGGATTTTAAAATACAATTCTAAACAATACCAATAACTAGGTCCTAAATCAAAACAAGAATGCCACCATTGACAATGTTACCAAGCAAAACAAAAGGGAAAACCCTATAAACAAAAATCAACATCATCCCATGGATAATGCCAACATCCATAACAATAAGGGTATTAGGATCCAAAATCCCCCTCCTACCATTCATGTAGTTGATTTCAACCAACCACCATCAAGCAACATACAACACCAAAACTATAATCAAAATCATTATCAGTGTGTCGAGTAATTCCCCTAGTTTCATAATTAAACCTATTACCAAAGAAATAATCATCAAGGGCTTGGTAAATAGGGGTAAAACCTAAGGCCTAAGGAATATGATCCCAATGTCTATTACCTCTTATACCAATTTATTGGTCACGATACTCAAAACTATAGAGAGTACAATAAATTTATCCAAAGGCTTTGTGAAGATCAAAGGCAAACATTTATTGACATGTTCCTAGGGAATGATAGTACAAAACCTTAGGCCCTTCAAAATAGCCTTGTCACCCCTTAGAATCAAAATCTCCAAATCTACCAAAACCCCTTTATTAACCACCAAGCACATGCTACCCAAAATCAATAACACGGTGGCCCATAAAACCACCTAATTCGACATAATCAAATCATAATGACATGCACCCATTATGACAAAGCTTACACCTCTATAAATACTAATAATGATGTCACTCCTTAGTTAGGAGTATAAGACAAGACTAGAATTATTAAATTTATAGATTTAGAATTTGAAGAAGAGGTGAATACTATTACTTGCACTAGAGAATATCAACCTATGACTCTTCATGTTAGAGGTACAATCATTGAAGGGGGTGAATCATTGAGCCTAGATATTTCAATTTCAATCCTTTCACACTAATAAACAATCAACATATATCAACTTGATCAAACAACATTAAAAAGGGAGATCATTCATTCAATGCATACACAAGATCAAACACATAACACATAGCTCCTGTGAGCAACCCTCGTAGGGAATAAAACCCACTCTCAAGCATAAATCACATAGACTAATTGTCTTATAAGAGATTACAAACAAGATACTGGTCAATCCTTTAGGCCAAAAACCTTGATCAAGTCTTCCTAACCAAAGGCCTTTAGTGAAACACCTATTTCACAAGGAAGAACTACCCCTAAGGAAGATCAAGTCCTTTAGACCCTCATTTGAAGTGAAAACATCCACCTTAGAACTGATGTCTTCAAAACCTGATGATGAATCTCTAATTTTCTATCCCCTACATAAACTCCCTCTCTATCTCATACATGCCTCTCACATAGGCATGTCACAATCTCTCTTCTTTTTCACTCAAACTATCCTCATATGCACACTCAAACTTCTTCCCACATATTCAAACTTCAAACCTACAAGATCACTATCTAGACAACATAATTAGGACTTACATGTCATACACTCAGTCCTCAATCTACTCTACACATCAACCCATGCATAGGGCACACTCTCATTCTTCCTTCACACAGTCTTCTTACACAAGCCTTTTTCCAATCTCTAAAGTCTAGAAACCAACACATTTGATTTCAATATTTTCAAAGAATTCATGATTATCAACATATTGGTTATCCATTAGGCATGCCTTATCCCTTAAGGCATCTTACATGGTTCACACTTAAGCACAATTCTCTTTCAAATAAGCCTAAGTCACCTTTTAGGTCCTATGATGACCCATTCACTTCTTTGACACTTCTTAAAGTAAACTAGGAACACTTTAAAACTAATGAAACCATGAAACATGATCTATAGGTCCCCTTTAAGTACCAACATCCATATGATCACTCTTTTACTAACCTATAATTAGCTCAAACACTTCTCTGTACACACAGTCATTATGAACAAAAAAATAGTTAACTTATAAGCCTTTGTTCATACTGCATAGGAGTGTTCAAACATTTATAATGAACATAGATGGTGATTATGGAGTCTAAAACACTCCCAAATAGCTAAGTCATCATGAGACATCAAAACAACATCAACACAAGCTAAAACACCCTTCTCGGGTTCTTAATAGATGAATGCCAAACACAGTTAAATTTAAACCTTCATAAATTTATCTGTACATACTTTAAAATATTCAAATATATTTTATATGTGCTTTGGATTCCTCTAAAAATTTTATTTTTACACCATGAGAAATTTTTTCTTGGATCAAAAGTTATAGCCAAAATATAGAGCACTGGTTTTCTTTTGTTAAATTCAAATATTCAAATGCAGACGGTCATAGTTAAACCTTGGTTACTTTGCTCACATCTCATGCCATCATGTCTTCTAATTAAACATAAAATGTTTATCTTATTCAAAATTTAACTCATAGTGTGCCATTTATCAAAATTTAAACTTTGAACACTTGACATCATCTCACTTCTTCCTCACATCTTGGATAAACAGGCTCCGTCGATCTTCTGTATGTAGCTCAGTGTTTAAATGTGTTAAAAATTAGAAACTTTGAAAACATATCACTCAATGTGCATCATTTATATCTAACTATATGAACACTTTTTCATCATTATATCTTATAAGAGGTTTGATCTTTATCTCTACTTATGTTAAACTTCTAACACAATAACCTAAATTACTCATAGATAGTGTAGATTAGATTCTCCAAGGAGTACTACTTAATTAATTCATAAGTTGTGAGTAGTCAGAAACCCAAAACTATGAGAATTTGATTTAAATTAAAAACATATTTCATTGCGTTGAGAATAAAATAACTTAGGTTTATTTCACATTTTTAGTTTTTTGGTACCATCATGTACTATTATCTTAATAGGTTTATTTTTACCTTTAAATATTCTCCTTTGTTTGCCATTTCTATGGGTAGGATTGGCATTGTTTTGGGAGTTCAATGGCACATTTAGTCTAGGCAAATTAGATTAAGTGTTTTCTTTCTTGATTATAGGAATCTATGTTCTTAGCCTTGTTTTAGCATTACTTATCTTTGTACTTTTCTCCTATTCATTCCCATTGAATATAAGTTATATTTAATATAAGTATTATCCTTATTCTTAATTAAATTTGTGTTTTTTTAACTTTTTAGATATCGCAAAACACACTATCGATACACTCACACAATATCCTAGACCCCATGGTGTAGATTATTTGTATCGAAGCATATATATTTACTATGGTTGTAAACATGTAGCCAGAATAAGAGAATGAAGTATTACTATGTAGATATGTTTCAACTTACCTAATAGAACTCTATATAAAATTTAATATGGGTGATACTCAAAAGTAACTAGAGGCATCCTTGTATGTCTAAAAGATCATTATGAATACCCTAGAAGCATAACACATTAAAATATTTGGTAAAATATGTGAAATATAGTTAGAGATCAAACTAACACATTAATCTCTCTCTCTCTCTCTCTCATATAATTTTCACTTGCATAGATTATGTTTCACTTCATCACATGACATATTATTAGTGCATATAAACTAGGCATAAATTTTATCACAACCATATGACCAAATCCCCCTGACTCATCCACATGTGGTAATGGTAACATCAACAAACTGCCTACTCAAATTTTCTGCCACTAGACCCAAAATGTCTAGATGAAAATAATGATCAAATAGATGAAATCCACTCATGCACACAAGCAATCAAATCATTATTGAATTCTGATAGTACCCCTTACACAAGCTCAAATCACCATACTCATCCCTAAACATCTCTGACCATGCCAAAATTGAAGATCAACCAAGCCTCCTTCAAGCATACTAGGACCAACACATTGCATACTTTGTCATTGTCACAGACTATCAAGGCACTTCATCTACTCTCCAAGAAACCTCCATGACATCATCAAAAACTCTCTAAAAATCTCCCCCTTTGTCATTAATGTCAACACCCATCAATATATAACTCACCTTTCTTCTCTCTCTTCAAGCATTCTCACAATAGGAACCTTCTCCCACTTTGACACAATGATAAAGTGGGCACTAACTAATCTTGAGGAACTAAAAAGATAAAAAAATAGGAGAGGACCACATTATAAAGATGATACAAACTCCCCCTTACCTTGATCCTACGTTTTCCTTGCCTTAACAACTTCTTCTTGCTTTATACCAATACTCTGTTTAACCAAGCACTGCAACCAATCAAGAAAGAACACACAAAAATAATGAAATATTAATGGAACTCACTAAAATTTTTTTGAGAGGAACTCCCCCTAATATTTTTGATCAATTTAACCTCCTAAGCATCTTTAGATCTCCACACACCATGAAGAACCACCATACAAGCTTACTAGCCTTCTCTCTCAAACCACCTCAAGGAACACAAACAAAATTTCATGCCACTCAAAACATAGGAAACATGCACCAAACCAACCTAAAAACTCACCTTTAAATAATCATACCTTACTCTTTTGGAGAAACTAAACAAAAACACTCTTCTTCTTACAAGGTTTGTCTAGTCTCCTTGTAGCCCTACCTAGAACTTGTAGAGCCCACAAATTTAAATAGACACACTATCAAGACATAAAAATTCATATCTAGATCACTCTCATATGCCCCCTCAATAAAACCAATTCCCATCACCTAGATCATCCTATGCAATCTACTTACTTCACAAACCAACTTACTAGTTAGGCCTCCATCTTGACAAAAACTTGAATAATTTTTAAACCACAAACCTTCAAATATCTATGAATCTTGATTTTAAAACCCATTTGGCCCATTAAATATATTAATAACCCTCATACCTCAACTCATAATGAAAACCAATTTTATAGCATAGCCCAAAACCCTAGAATTTTAAAACAAACAAAGTCAACAAACCTCCTTTTGGTCAACGTCCACCTCTAAAACTTCTTATACACCTAAAGATAACCATTACACACTTTTGGACCATGATTTGAGCTTACACATATTTGGGAACCCATACATCCTATAACCCATTTTAGGACCTGCATACTCTTAACCATAAACTGGGAAAATTGAGAGCAAATAAAAAATCTCCAATTGCACACAAAAATTCTTCAAGGCTTGAAATCACCTAAAACACATCACAAAGAAGTGTATATACCTTTCTAAGCATCAAAATTTTCTTGACATTGCATTAATCTAATTAGTCCACCTAGAAACACCCATTCTAACCCTGTAGACACTACATACATAACAAGACTTGCTTCTCCATTGAAAAGAGTCTCTTAAGAGGCATAGACAAAGACATCCTCTGCACCACAATGCTCTAGAACAAAGTGAAGCCAGGAGTGGCCCACATTTCCTCAGTAACCATTGGAATCCTCTTATAGCTATAAGATTTCTTGCTTTTCTTCTTCTTCTTCTCAATCTAAACTAAGACAACTAGTTCCTTTTCTAAATCACTCTCCTTATCTTCTAAGATTGGATTGACAATACATAGAGACAACATAGATTTATGACATACTTTTTCATTTAAAAAATACACCTTTTAGTTAAGAACCTCATCACTAAGCATTGAAAATTGATGTTCTTTGTATGATACTTACTCAATATTAGTAGGATATTCACTTGGATCCATACACAGCTCAGAACTAGCCTCAACTAATATCTTGGTCTTCTCCTTGAGCTTGGTCTCTTCATTCTCAACATGAGCAGACAATAAGACCCCTTGGCACTCTTCAACTTTTGTAGCATTCTCCACCAAAGCAAATAGATTACTTGGTCCTACAGTCTCATCATGATGTATACTTACCACCTTTGGTTTCCATGACTTAACTTATCTTCTTTCGTTCACTATAGGGTCCTGATTGAACCTATTATGATTTGTAGACCTTTGCTTGTAGAATCTATCAATGTGACCAATCTTTTCATAGTTGTAGCAAACAATACTTCTTGATGGAAACTCAGCTTGTCTTACCTTTAATGGATAATGTTTTTCAAAGTGTCCCACATTATGATAGTTTAAAAAATCAACCTTTCTCACAATAATTGATTGATGATTCCATTCATAGCTCCATTCAAAGTGATTTATAATAGGTTTTCTACATTATCTAGCTCTATGACTAAACTAATTACAAGTATAACAATAATCATTGAAATTTGCATACCTCATGAAATTTAGTTATTTGATCTAATTTATCTTTATTCTACTAGCACCTTCATTCCTTGACTGATTATTTATCTTCAAAGTATGATTTTCCATGTTCACATTCATCTTCATCTTGTTTTGAGTTGCATTCTCTGGTTTTTCTTTGTATCCAAGATCAGTTCTATCACTTGCCTGCTTTTGATCATTAAGAATATTATCTAGATCACTTGAGCTATTTTCAAATCTCATAAATGAATTCACCTTATTATATGTCATCTCTAACTCAACTTCTAATGACTCATTTTTTATTACATACCTTGCACATTAATATTTTTTGTCTTTCAGGCTTGTAGACAAAATTTCTAGTTGACAACTGAGATGCTTGACCATATCTTCATGCTCCTCAGTGTCTTCATTCATTCTTGCCTCAAATACACTAAATTTCTCCTCATAGTCTTTGAGTTTATATTTCATCTTCTTATTGATATTATTCTCAATCTTTAGTTCTTCAATATCATTTGTTAATGTAGTCTTATAGTCCATCTCATCTTCATTATCATCTGAATCATTCCAAGTAGACTCCTTTTGATGTGAGCAACTACCTTCCTTAGCCATGAATAAGGTTTCATGTTCAACATGACCATCATCTTCATGATCATATTTGAGTCATTGACTTCAATCTCATCTCATGAGCTGTAATCTTCTTTGGTATAGAGACTCTTATTGTCCTTGAAGTAATTCTTCTTGTTGTCAAACCTTCTGAATCCCTTTTTGATTTTATCAGACCTGAATGATCACTTGCCATCATCATAACCTTTATCATGATATTCATCATCATCCTTCTTATACTTATGAGGGCACTTATTAGCAAAATGTCCTACCTCTCCATAATTAAAGCATTTGAGGGGTGGTTTACCCTTATACTTTCCTAAACCTATTTTTAACTTTCTTGAAATCAAAACAATTAGTTCATCCTCATCTATATCAGAAATGTCATCCTCATTGAGTTTCTTACCTTGAAACTTGTTATTTGGCTTAATTTCTATCTTGAATGTTGCTTCCTTCTTTGGTGGTATATCATCATTCTTCCTCATCTCATAGGCAGTAAGGGTGTCATGTAATTGATCCATCTTTAATTGAGTAATATCATGACTTTATTCTATCGTAGATACTTTTGGATCAAACTTTAGGGATAGAGACCTTAATATCTTTTGAATTATAGTAGCCTCTTCAAGGTTTTTTCCAAGACCTTTGATGATGTTCACAATCTAATCAACTCTATATAGAAAAGATGACACATAATATTCTTCCTTCATATTGAGACTTTCAAATTACCTTTTGTGACTTTGTAACTTAACAAGTTTGACCTTTGAATCTCCTTCATAAATGATCAAAATTTTATCCCATATCTCTTTAACAAATTTACAATGGATTACCTTAGTGAACTAAGTCTCTGTAAGACCACAAGTGATTACATTCATTGCCTTGAAATTATTCTCAAATAGCTTCTTGTCTGCAACACTAGATGGAGGAGTAGTAGGAATAACATAACCATCCACAATAGATTGCCACACATCAAACCCTAGGGATATAATGTATGTCCTCATCCTTGTACTCCAAAATGCATAATTAGATCCATTGAACATTGATGTTTGCTTAGTAGAGAAACCTCCTTGATGACTACCCTTATTGTACCTTGGATCACCTTCAAGTTGTTAAACCTTTACCAAAGGACTCTCTTTTATACCAAATGTTAGAGGTACAATCACTGAGGGGGGTGAATCAATGAGCCTAGATATTTCAATTTCAATCCTTTTAAAGTATTAAATAATCAACATATATCAACTTGATCAAGAAATATTAACAAGAGAGCTCATTCATTCAATGCATACATAAGATCAAACACATAACACATAGTTCCTATGGGAAACCCTCATGGTGAATAAAAACCACTATCAAACTTGAAACACATGGAATAATTATTTTATAAGAGATTATAAACAAGAGACTGGTCAATTTATTTAGACCAAAAACCTTGATCAAGTCCTCTTGACCAAAGGCATTTAGTGAAACACCTATTTCACAAGAAGCAACTGCCCCTAAGGAAGATCAAGTCTTTTATACCCTCCTTTGAAGTTAACACCTCCTCCTTAGAACTAATGTATTCAATACTTGATGATGGATCTCAATTTTTCTAACCCCTATACAAACTCACTCTCTATCTTATATAGGCCTTTCACATAGGCATGTCACAATCTCTCTTCTTCTTCACTCAAACTATCCTCATATGCACATTCAAACTTCTTCACATGTATTCAACCTTCAAACCTAAAAAATCACTATCCTACCAATATAATATGACCAACATGTCATACACTCAATCCTTAGTCTATTCTGCACATTAACCCATCCATAGGGCACACTTACTCTCCTTCCTTCACACAATCTTCTTACAAAAGCCTTATTCAAGTCTAGAATCCAACACATTTGATTTCACTAGTTATAGAGAATTCATGATTATCAACATATTGGTCAGCCATTAGGCATGCCTTAGCCCTTAAGGCTTCTTACATGGGTCACACTTAAACATAATTCTCTTTCAAATAAGCCTAAGTCACCTTTTAGGTCCTATGATGACCCATTCACCTCTTTGAAACTTCTCCAAGAAAAATAGGAACATAATAACACTTTATAACTCATGGAACCATGCCACATGATCTAACCTTTTAAGTGACAACATCCATTAGAGCATTCTTTTGCTAACCTCAAATTAGCTCAAACACTTCTCTGTATACACAGTCATTATGAACGAAAACAAATTCAACTTCTAACCCTTTGTTCTTACTACATATGATCATTCAAACCTTCATAATGCAAAACTATGGTCTTCATGGAGTCTACAACACTCCTAAATATCTAAGTCATTATGAGACATTGAAACAACATCAAAACAAGCTAAAATACCTTTCCTGGGTTCTTAACAGACAAATTTTGAACACTAAGTCAACTTTAAACCTTCATAACTTTGACTCTACACACTTTAAAATATTCAAATATATATTTCTAGATGTACCTTGGAGTCTTATACAAATTGTATTTTTACACCATGAGCAAATTCATCCTGGATCAAAAGTTATAGCCAAAATATAGAGCACTATTTTTTCCTTTGTTAAATTCAAATATTCAAATGCAAATGGTCATAGTTAAACCTCGATCACTTTGTTCACATCTCATGTCATCACATATTCAAACTAAACATACACCATCAATATTATTTTAAATTTAACTCATAGTGAACCACTTCCCAAACATTAAACTTCAAACACTTGGCATCATCTTGCTTCTTCCTGACATCCTCGATAAACACACTTCGTCGATCTTCTTTACGTAGCTCAGTCTTTAACTATGTTAAACATTGGACACCATTGAACTCTATTTATATGAAAATTGATCATCTTTATATCTTGGAAGAGGATCAATTTTTATCTCTGCTTGATGTTAAACTTCAAACACTTTTCCTCATCTCATTACTTCTAGACATCTTGGAATGAGCACGCTCCATTGATACTTTTGTAAGGAGATCATTATTTACTTAGTTTAAACATCAAACACTTGGACCCATTTGAATTACTATGAACTATATATATATATATATATATATATATATATATATATATATATATATATATATATATATATATATATATATATATATATATATATATATATGAACTCCCATAAACTATTGGATCTCCATCTAGTCTTGACTTTTAACATCATGCAAAATAGACTAAGTATGGGGACCATTGCTATCTGCTTAGAAGGCCAACTTTGCATAGATATATATTTTTCCTTGATCAATATCACAATCTCAAATTTTCACCATATGATATTAGTTCAAAGAGGAATCCAACCATGTGTCAAATTACTCTTGAAACCTTTTCACATGAAAGATATAACTCCATTAATCTGCTCACTCAAATTTCTTTTTGCCATAGAGCCAACTATGTTAAGAACTGTCTGGAAGGTCAACTTTGCACATGCATAGATTTTGATGTGCTTCATTGCATAATCTAAAATTTAGTGTAAATTAACTAGTCATAAAATTTAAAAAAACCATATGATAATTTTCTCGTCACACCTTTACATGTGCAAAATATAATAACATCAAAATGCTTACTAAACTTTTCTTGCCACATTGCAAATTTAGCTAAGTATGGGAAAACACTATCAAACTACCTAGGAGCCTAACTTTGGACTTACATATCTTATGTTGCACTTCATTTCATGACCTAGAATTTCACACATAACAACTAGGCATAAATGTGATCACAACCATATGACCAACTCCCCCTAACTCATCCACACATGGCTATGGTGATGTCAACAAACTACCTACTCAAATTTTTTGCCATTAGACCCAAAATGTCTAGATGAAAACAATGATCAAGCAAATGAAATCCAATCATACACATAAGTACTTAAATCATTTTTGACTTTTGATAGGACCCCTTATACAAGCTCAAATCACCATACTCATCCCTGAACATCTTTGACCATACCAAGACTAAAGATCAACAAAACCTCCTTCAAGTATACTAGGACAAACACATTGCACACTTTGTCATTGTCACTTAGACTATCAAGAAACTTCATCTACTCACTAGGACACCTCCACGATATCACCATGACATAATTGACAACTCTATAACACTTCATCCCTCAAATTTTTTGGAAACCAAGTCTATCCCCAAGCCCGTGGTGAGCTAAGACTTGATTTCTAATCTAACTAAGACATTTTCCCACATCTCATTTCTTGATTTACTCAAGAACTCCCTTAGCCATTGATCGACCTTGATTTATGCCCTAGGATTGAGGTATTTGTCTAATGTTACTCCTTTTTCATAGGCTCAAATCAACCACATTAATCTAGATATATTTCTACTTGGTCAAGAATCTTGAGACACTGGTTATTTCTTTGATTTAGATAGTCTTCCTCCTAAATCTAAAAGGACAAGGAGGGAATAAATTGTTGGAGTAAAGTATATAAGCCTATTTAGGGAGTTGTTTTGTTATTAGAGATTCTAGTGTATTTTGTGCACTTATTTGTTTCGTACACAATAATAAATAGACACTCCTATTTTATAGGTTATTCATGCAATAATATTTTGTTGCATGAAATAACCTACCTTGCCTATTTAATAGGCACTCCCATGTACTTTTTGACTTGGTCATTTTTGAAGACCCACACAGAGATTGTGAATATAATTCAGAGACTTTATTGTGCAAATTATTTATTGCATGCAATCTCTATATTATTGAAGCTGTAGTAATGGTGTGTAGGAGTGATTCTCTTGGTTATAAGTTCATTCTAAAATTTGACATGGTATCAGAGAAGGATTTGAGAAACCGTTACTTTGTGAATATGTTTATAGACATATTCATAATTTTTTGAAATCCTCTATGCAAGATGTATAATTTTATTGGCCCTTTGTTGATGGTCATATGACATCTACACTGGTTTGGGTTGTTTACATTTATTTGGACCATATTATGTATCTCCTCCTTAGGTCTGTACACTTTAGATTTGTAACAATTTGTTTATGATATTGAGTTTGTTTTAACATTATCATTTCCTTGGAAACATAATTATATTTGACTACATACACATTTGGATTGGTTCATAGCATCTTTACCTTGCTACATAATTTGTTAAGATATTATGCTGGTGAGAGATGACATGGATGCTAATGTCCTTACCGATAATAGGGGCACTACCAATGGATGAGCAATGCCTGATACTACCACCCTCATTATTTTTGTGAATGGTTTTCTTGCTCATGACATGACATTTAAAAACATAGCAACTACAATGAAGCTACAGGCTGTTTCTATTCTAATGGCATTAGATAGGGATTATTTAGATTGTTATAAGTTAATGGGATTCCAAGACACTTTGTTCACCTATTCACATTGTTATTTTTTTAGATAATGTGACATCTATGGAACCGTAGACTTCATTTGTGGGAATGTAGAAAAAAATATTCTAGAAGTACAATATTTTGGTAAGGAAACCCCTATCTAGACAATAAAATGTTATCATTGCCAACCATAGAAGTGGACCATATCAAAATACTAGGATAGTCATTCAAGACTATAAGGTTATAGCATCCCTTGAAATCACTTCAAATAATAGCTCTATTTTGACATACCTGGAAAGGCCATGGGGTTTGCACACTTGTATAGTTTACATGGAAACTTATTTAGATCCCATAAACCAAAAGGATGGTTATTGTATCATGGACATAGTGCCACAAACTTGATGTATTATGGTGAATATCAAAACATAGGCCCTAGGGCTATAAATTCATAGTATGTGAAATGGGTTAGATGTCATCATGGGATGGACTCCTCTAGTGCTCAATGCATCCATTTGGTTTATAAATTAATTGAGCTTGGAACCCATGACCTCATTTTATGGAATTTGATGGGTTCCAATGCATCTCAAAGTCCTTGTTTTTATTTTAAAGGTTCACAATTTGAGTCTCACTCTTGATGCATCTATTTTTTGGTGCCTTCTATTACTATGCTATGAATTAAATGAGATGTGTCATTCCGGTTGGATGGAGATAAATGATAGCAAGGTCATAAAGAACTTCAACCCTAAAATAATTATTGGAGGAAGAAGATTGGCAGATGATTTTGTCAAGAGAGGTATTGCCCATAAGGCATGTACCTTCCTTACCTGTCACCATTGATCTCTCATTCAATATTCAACTACCTCTCTATGAGCCTTTCATAGCTAGTCTTTTTCATGTGCATGCACTTACACCATTGGCCTAGTCCAAATGTCATTGTGCCTCCAAACCAACTCCCTTACCTCTATGTGAGCCTAATTATCCTAGAAGGGTATCTTGAACCCTCATTTTGAGGAAGAATGTGCTCTTTTTTTATTTAAAGGATTTTATTCTTTTTTGAATTCTTTATTTCATTTATAGAATGGAGAAAGCTTTATAAGGTGAAATTTTTTTATTTGCTTGCCTTTCTCAAATTAGGGGACATATTTAAATAGTGATGTTTCCATTCTAAAGTGGAGCCACACCTTTTAAAACAAAAAGGCACCTTATTTAAAGTGGTAGTGGACATCACTTTTAAGTAAGTCATGTTTATTTTTTGTAATGGGGTTACTTCATTCTTAATAGGGACTTCACTCTTTGAATGGTGTGATTATTTTTTAGAAGGGACCACTTTCCTTTAAAAAATGGTGAATTTATTAAGGAAGGGGAACATTTTCTCATAGTGGGAGAGTATTTTTTAATTGTTTTTGATTAAAAATAATATTGTAAAGGAGATTTTAATTATTTAGTCACTCATAATTTATCCTTCTCTCGATTTTCAAAGATGGAGGGTGAGGTTCAGTCTGGCAGGAGGTCAAACCCCCTGATAGATAAAACAAACTTGTTCTTTCTTCTCCTTACATTAATTTCTTAGAGGTCATTATTATTTCACTTCTACCCTCTTGGCCCACATTGTTGTCCTTGTCATCACACTTTACACTCATGGATGCATTATAGGTAGAGTCCAATGTCCTATTTTCAGTGTGCATTATATTTTTATGCTAATTTTGTACTCATGGATGCATTTTTGGTAAATCCCAATATTCTACATTCTTGAGTATAGTTTTGTGTCGTCTACTACTCCCTTGTTTTAGGATCAACTCTCTTGTTATTGATGGCATCTTCTATAGATTGATAACATTGTAGGTTTTATGTATCATCTGGTATTTTTTTTGTATGGGACCTTTACTTGTAGTCACATTGAGAGTTATGGATATTTTTTCTTCATGTTTGTATGCTCCATATTGATGACATTACTCATTATTTGTTGACTATCCCATCACCACTAGAGCCATCTTATTGAGAGATATTTATTTTGTATCTTTGAAATTTTATTGACAGTTGATAGTCTCCTTTAGATTTGTTATAGATCTTGATCTCCTTATGAAGAGTGACTATTATGGTGAATATAATATCAGTGTGTTAGTATTCAATTAGTGGATTTAGTCCACTCAGACAAATCTTTTTTGCATCACTCCACCTAGTCAGTAGTATGGGGGGTATGGTGCAATTCTTGCTTCTTCAATTGTCATGTTCCTTGATAACCCTTGGTGCACTACATATTCTAACAATATATCAAATTCAGTTGGTGAAATTTTTTACACTTTCCAGTCCACCATGTGCATTTGTATTTGATGGCCTTCATTCCATCTAGTGAACCTCTTCAAAATTATGTTAGAGTATTGATCCATTTGATTTCTTGGGACACCTTGTAGCATATGTTTTTTCTCTCTCAACTTTAACTATTATTACTAGTTTTTGGGTACCTTGCGATGACACCTTTCATCCACAGTAACTCTTTTTTCCTATTGTTTTGAGATCAATGTTTTTTATAGAGTTAGCTTCGTATAGAGTATCAGTTCCTATTTGAATTGGTGGTTACAGTGACTCAGCATCCATGTATTCCAGTAAGATGGATTGGTTACCATAAGGACACTTTATATTTCACTATGATTTATACATGGGTACCTAATTAGGCTTAGTTTCTAAGACCCATTTAGTCTCTTTGATTTCTCTTTTTTTACTCCCTATTTAGCACTTAAGAGAGGGTGTTGGAGTAAAACATATAATCTTGTTTTGGGAGTTATCTCATTGTTGGATATGCTATTCTACTTTGTGCACGTATTTGTTGAGTGCACAATAATAAATATACATTCCTATTTCATAGGTTATTCATGCAAAAATATTTTGTTGCACTAAATAACCTACCTTGACTATTTAATAGGCACTCCCATGTACTTTTTGACTTGGTCATTTTTGGAGACCCACACAAAGATTGTGAATACAATTCAGAGACTTTATTGTGCAAATTCTTTATTGTGTGCAATCTCTATGTTAGTAAAGTTATAATAATGGTGTGCTGGAGTGATCCTGCTGGTCATAAGTTCATTCTAAACTTTGATAGATCCAACTTTATTTCTATAGGTTTATATTTACAACAATTATGTAAAGAGAGATATGGTTGGTGATGGGGCGACTGTGAACATTGTCCCCTTTTCTTTCCTGTAAAATCTTGGTTATGGGTAAACCAACTATTTCATGACTTGTAATACCCTGTGAGGCTATGCTAGCCTCAAACATACTTATATAGGGACCATTGTACTCCTAGTCATTCTAGGTCCCAAGATGGTGCTAACTGAGTTATATGTCAGACAAAGATACCAACTATATCATGACATTGGGGATGCCTTGGATACATAAGATGAAGGCTATCCCTTCAATATTATTTCATAAAAGATGGTTCTTACACTTAGGTAAGGTCTTCACAGCCAAGGGGGATCATAAACCTTTTGATATGATACATGGAACCATGTATAAGCAACTTGAGTTGCACATTGATTACCATCTACCTACCAACAGGGTCACTAAATCCCCATAGTTGGTCGATGTTAATGAAATTACGAAGCCTAAAGTGGTTATCTTGAAGAAGGGCAAAAAAATCCTCAAGATCTACTAAAAGATAAGTCAAAATATAAGGATGTAGTGATGGTTGAGAAAGTCACTAGTCCAATTTTAGTCACCAGTTTGGTAGTCTCCACCATGTCTATAGCTAAAATCATGTATCTCTTGGGAAAAGACATGCCACTCATCCTCCCATTTGACCTGTGAGAGATAAGGACCTATAAATTCTCTAATCCTCAAAGTCATAAAACCTAAGAGGGATTAACTAGTCTACCTAATATTTATATGATATATATGTCATAGAATGAAGAGACCCCATTCATAACAACCTTTCTCATGACTACCATCATAATTGCCTATGTCAAAACATAATAGGGAAAGTCATACTTCACGTTCTACTTTGGTTACTTCTAAGCCTCTTTAGAGCATGCTCTTGGATCATGTTTTGACATGGCCCTACCAATTTTCCAAAGTTCTTAATCCATTGGGTTTTTTCCCTCTTGAGATGTTGATCGCTCTACTTTAGACCACATCAAGGTGTGATTCGTAATGTATGTTGAGTTTCCCAACATGTAGTTAGACATTGTCTTCTCCCCCGATCATTCCAATACCCAAGGAGAATATTCATACCTTAATAATAGGTACCATAAAGATTAACAATGGGTCTCATGTTTATATGCACATTCCTAAGAAAAGGCCTTCTCCTCCTTCAAAAAGAGGGGAGCCCCCAGTGAGCCACTCACTAAGTTATTATGAATTTTCCCACATATAATGATGGGAAAATGGAATCACCCATGTCTTATCAATAATATTATAAGATGCATGATTAATTTCCTAAAAATTATACCCTAAAATAAAATCATAAATATGTTGGGATACTTCCCATGCTGAAAAATCATCATAGCTATGCTAGCATACTTCCCACACCAAAGATAAATCCTAGTTAATGACATTTCAAGTTCCCATAGGTGCTTACTTACCTCAATCTAGATCTAATAAGTAATCCTTTTAAGTTCCTAGAGGTGCTTCATTTCCTTTATTCAGAGCACAAGAGTCAACATTTAAAATTTATATGAACTCTTCCATTCACCCTATAACAAGCAAGGGCTCATCACTCTTCTGAGTCTCAGGACTAGGAAACCTAGGAGGGGTTACCTAAAATTATTGATATCCATATGGTTGAGATATCAAAAGACCAAAAAAATTCACTAGATGACTGTCCCTCTTCACACATGATCAGTGGGTCCTAGGTGCTAGGGCATGAGTTATTCTCATTTATCCTAAGGGGCGAGTCATTCCCTTTGGTTTCAATCTAGACTTTGAGTGTATGAACAAAGGGTCTGCATATGAATCCCTATTACTTTGCATGTTCATTGAAAAATGTTTATGAGTTCAAAATTTAAATATCTAAAGTGACTCACATTTGGTTACAAACTAAGTTTCTAAGATATATCAAACTAAAGTTGAGCACCTTTAATTATATAAAGATGCTATGCATGAGATTGCTAAAAAAATTGACTTAATTTTTATAGAAACATTCCCTATGGAAATTAACCAAATCATTGACTCCATGGCTACTTCATCTTCATGTTTTGACCCTCATAGTTTCAGTCAGGATGAAACCTCTTGTGCACAAAACTCTTAGTGACCAAACCGTCACCCATAGTAGAAGAGATGATAGTCCATTAATATTTGATTTAGCTAAGAATGATGAGGCTATTCTTGAGTTCTTGTGAGCCTATGATGACCTCCCTTTTGTTAACCATAATAGAGGCTTCACTCTTGTTATCCCACATCTACCCTTAGGGGAAAATACTTAGATTCTTATTCCCAGGTTGAGGATTACCTATCTTCTATTGATGAACATGATGTTTTCAATATGGAGGATGAAGACCCTAATAGTCCCTTAGACCTTGACGTGTTTGAAGTAGGCAATGCCTCCCTTATTGAGGAAACCATTGGCATTAACATATGAACTGAGGAGAGTTCTAGACTCTTTAAGCTTGGGTCTTCACTATCCATACAAGAAGTGGAATACCACAAGATATTACTAATCAAGCTCTCAAAATTGTTCACTTTATGTTATATTGACATGGTAGGAATCAAACCCAATGTGGTAGTCCAGAACCTATTTTCAAAGCCTAACATAAAACTATTCAAATAAAAGGTCTTGCCCATCAAGCCTAAGGTCACATTGATAGTAAAAGAGGAACTTATCAAAGTTTTAAAAGTTGGATTTATCAGGCCAGTAGACTATTCCAAATGGATGTATAACATTATCCTCATTTTAAATAAGAATGGTAAGATTGAGATATGTATATATTTTCAAGATATCAATAAATCATATCCTAAAGATGACTTCCCTTTCCCTTTCATTTCTATCACTCATGTATGGATTCTTAAGATATAATTAGATCTAATTTTATGATGAGGATTAAATTAATACCTCTTTAAATACACCATGTAGGACCTTTTGTTATGTCATGATGCCCTTTAGTCTCAAAAATGTAGGGTAAATATTCAAAGGGCCATGAACCACATATTTCATGATCTTATTCACAAGATAGTGGAGCTCTATGTAGATGATATTTTAGGTAAATCAAGATGATGAGTAGACCACGTAGAGGTGTTATTCACCATCTCAACACATTTAATCAAATACAATGTTACTCTTAACTCAAAAAATGTGTGTTTGGAATCATCGATAGAAAACTCATAGGGTATATCATCTCCCAAAATAGGATTGATATTGATCCTATCAATATTCAATAAATCTTAGAAATGCTTCCTCCCAAAAACTAATTAGGCACTAAAACATTTATGGGTAAGTTGGGATCCATTCTATGGTTCATTCCTGATCTTACCTACATCATTCATCCTATCAATACCTACTTGAAAAGATAAGTGGCTTAACTTGGATAGATGATTATTAGGAGGCATTTGAAGAATTAAAATTATTCCTTATGTCTCCCCCCATGCTCATGGAAGCTAAACGAAATAAGCCTTTGATACTTTATATTAAAACAACCTAAGTTTCTCTTGCCTCCATGTTAGATTAGGAATATGATACCGACAAAGAACTGGCCATTTATTTCATTAGATGCAACCTTATTGATTATGAGATGAAATAAACTCAATAATGAATACTTAGCTATAGTGTTTGTGACCAAATTATTATGACATTATATTCTCAACTAATAAATAATAGCTATCATGAGATCTCAATCCCTACGTACTTTTCTAACCCAACCAACTATCTCTAGGAAGGATGGGAATTTCATCACGCTCTTAAGCAAGTTCATTTTAACTTATGTCAATTAAAAGTCTATTAAAGTACAAATAATTTTTGATTGGTTGGTTGATTCTCCCTTGGAACTTGATGATTCCATCAATATCAACTTTCCTTACAAATTGATCTACTACATACAAAAACATGTTATTAGCTCTTCTCCCCAGTACACAAATATTGTCAATTATTTAATCACAGTTACCTCAAAGGTGTCAATTCAAAATAGAAATAATAAATTCATATCATCACATATAAGAACATTATTATATACATGATACTTTATCATAAGGCCTTTGATGGCATGCTACTTAGATGTGTAGATCAAGAGGAGTCAAAAAGAGTCCTTTTTCATTGTCATAGTGGTGTTTATGGGGGACACTTCGATGGCCATGCAACCACTCATAAAATACATAGAATGGGATATTTATGGCCACCCTAGACCACAAAGTCATCAAATATGTGCACAAATTTGAGAAGTACCAACATTTTTCATGATATACATATGCTCACTAGGGAACTACAACCCATAGTCACTCCATGGCCCTTTTCCACTTGGGGCCTATATTTAGTAGGTAAGCTATCCCCTACTTCCTTGGATGGTCATCATTTCATTATCATAGTGAATAAATATTTTAATAAGTGGGTGGAAGCTATGTCATTAATAATGATCATGAATTTGGTCATTACCAAATTTATTTTGAACCAAATAATTTGTTGATTTGGGGTCCCACATGTCATCTTTACTGACAATGGGTCTCCTTTCAAAAACCCTGAGATTCATGAGCTATGTAAGAACTTCACTATATCACAGCACTCAACCTCTTTGTATTACCCACAGGCTAATGGCTAGGTTGAGGCCACCAACAAGACCTTGAAGTAAATATTGGTCAAAACCATTAGAGATTCAAAATGAGATTGACACTTACAACTCTATCCAACTAGTTGGGCTTATAGAACTATTATTAAAACACCCATAGGGGTAACTCCATAATCAATCATGTTTGGATCTGAAGCTATTAGAGTTGGAGATACCTAGCCTTCATGTTTCCCTCTAGGGCCTCCTTGGTTCTGAAGAATATAGACATGCATGACTAGCTGAGTTAGAAACTTTAGATGAATGTTAGATCACCACTACAAATAATCATATTGCTTATGTTGATCGTATGGGAAAATGATTAAAAAGAAATCCATGAGTACGAAATTCATGTAGGATACCTTGTCCTTAGGATGGATATCTTGATTGACAAAAATAAAGGGGAAGGTCAAAAATTTAGACAAAATTAGTTAAGCCCCTACCAGTGATCGAAGACTTCAATAACAGAGCTTATCGATTATGTACTCTAACGAGTAAAGAGGTCAATGAATCTATGAAGAATTTATACCTAAAAGATTTATATATCTAGTATTTGCATATCACATTGCCCTCATTTGCATTACATTTTCATTGTTTATATGTTCGTTCCTATATCAGATGTTTTGTTTGATGATTATTTGGTTGTTAATTCACACAACATGAAACTTTTAGATGAAACATATCATATCATATCATCTCATTCTCATAATACACTATCATCCCATAAAAAATAGTATCAAAATCAACATTACATTGGTTCTTACCTTAGTTTTTATGACATATTACACTTATTTTCCTTACGTCTTCTTGCACAACTTAAAAAATGCTAGCCTATAGTCTAGTCTAGAAGCTTATCTGTGGTAGACTCTCCTCTCACATTGAATTCTAAAGTATAACATTAACATGCTAAAAAATAGGTAACTTTACTTGCCTATTTTAGTCCTCAGTGATGAGTTTTTGCATCTTACTAGTTTCATGGGGCCAAGATTTGGGGGTAAAGGCCTTACGAATAAGAAACATAAAAACTCTTGTGAAAATTAAAAGCTTATTCAAAAATAAGAGTTAGATTTCACACTTCTTGCCCCTGATAGCATTTGGTGTTGAGCCCTCATATCTTACTAGTTGCATGGGGTTAGCATCAGGGAGAGGTGCCCCTTAGTCACCTACATCTAGCCTTTGGTGATGAGCCCATGTGTCTTCTTAGTCACATAAGACTAAGTGTAAGGGGTCACAAATAATATATATAAGCTAGATGTAGAATCACTATTAAATTATAAAGTGTATAAGTTAAAAATTATTCCAAAAGTGTGCCTACATGTCAATGCTAAAAAGGGTAACCTTATCCCACTTACCAATTTTGTTAGGGCCAGTTATATCTAGATGAAGCCAACAATGTTAGTATTTTATAATTTCTATCAAGAAGCACACTTTCCCCCTTTGCTCGTAAGGATTAGGTCATCTTCATTTTCCTTGTGAAATTTTGAGCTATAGTTTTCCTTCTTCATCACCTCATGTTTATCCTATTCCCCTTTTCATTATCTCATGTAGATTGAGAGTCATGTATTGCGTAAATAAAACAAATAGGTCATCACCTATAAAATAAATGTTAACACACAATTCATAAATATATCCATCACACTACATTATTTGCATACATTTTGTTCTCACATGTATAAGCATTGTCTATAAAATCATATTAAACACGTAGAGATACATGATATATCATCACATTCTTAGTCATCCATAGTGCATAAACTAAAAATAAAAACACATAAATTAAAACTCTTGATACATGATGATAAATCACTATGTGGTAAACCAACTGTCTCTACATACATACATACATACATACATACATACATACATACATACATACATACATACATACATACATATATATATATATCATAACTATCAAGTTTGTACAAAAATAGTGTCCAATACAAATACCTTTGTAGAGGGAAAATGTGCCTCAAGGCATATAAAAAAGAGTGAACATGTATAATGGTACAGTAAAATATCTATAATAATCCTCAAGAGCCTATCCTCCTATAATAAGGTCCTAATGCAGAGGAATCTCAAGTACTATTTCTTTGGTAATGTCTCCTGCTAGTGCCTCCCTCAGAGGCTGTCTCACCTACTCCAACATGAAGTCTAGTATGATGGCCCCTGATAATGCTTCCCTCTAAGGCTATCCCCTATCCTATCACTAGAGGTTTGATCTCCTACTTTGCCTACCATTTTATCTACTAGGACCTCCACTCTCCTCACTCTAGTTAGTAAGCTAATGTTCTCTATACTCAGTGTTTTTACCACCACAAATGCATGATATGTTAGGGAAAAGACATAGTATACCAACCAATCCCTGTAGGGAGTTAAAGACCTATTAGGTGTTATCTCTAGTCATGCTAGTGCTTAGCTAAAAAATATTGATCAGGGTGTCCCTAATTATACTCCTCCACCCGCCCATGGTATCTAAATCATAGAGTGAAATATCAATGTTAGATCTAGTCCATATAAAGATCCAAAATAGTAAAATTAGTTGAATAATTAAGCTATAAAGTGAAATACAAACTATAAACATAAATATGTAAACCAACATTTTAGTTGGATCCCCTCGTACTAATCAAGGTCATAATCATCAACCAAAACTTCCTCTTCACCAATGCCAAGGTCCTCTTCCAACTCAATATTATCTAAAACCTCACCATCTCTATCTCTCGGATGTGGTGTGTGACATCCATATCTTCTTGCCATTTGCAAAATCCTTAACATTGACATGTAAGGCCCTTTGTATACATGAAAACTATAGAATTTATCACACCACACCACATTTCCTTCTCATGACTTCTTATGATTCCTATACCCATTGATCATAAACAATGCTTGTGGTGTTAGAAGTGGATTGTGCCCTTTCCCAACTCATGATGCCATCCCTATTTGGTTCTATATTTTCTAATACATGTGTCATGTTTTTGTAGATGTTATTAATTTCATCCTCAAAGTAAACACTTTTGATATGGGGGGCTTGATAATTTGATAATGGAATCAACACACATTGCGTCTTATTCTCAAAACTGCATTATTGGCCTAAAACCATTGTTGACCAAGCAAAGTTGGGTCATTGTCTACCTCATTGAGATCAATGATCTCAAAATATAATCAAAAATTTATGCCCATTACATCAACACCAACATTATGTAGAATTCCCATGGGTTGAGCTTGGGTCTTGTTTATCATGAATAAGATGTATGGTGAGGGTCATAACACAAGGCTACTTATATTGCACCAAACATATCCTATGAGGATATTGAATTCAATGCATATGTCCACCATAATGTCACATAATAACCATCTATTAATATCTACATCTATGAATAGTTCTTGATCGTAGCCTACATTATGGGTTATCCTTACTTGGTACCCTCATGCTAGATCTAATGTAGGTAATTTAGTTGTTTTACCATATATCAAATAAAAAATTATTTAAAATAGGGATCATTCCCTTGGAACATAAGAGAGCTAGAATGTCAGTGAGATCATTTTCTTTCTTATCAAACTATACTTGGGATTGGATCTCCTTTGTTATTTTTCCTCCAAGTATTGAAGATAATGAAGTTCAACCTGTAAATTCAAGATGAAATCCATAGCTTCATGGAGTACCTCCTTCTAGCGTGAGCCATTTGGATAGGGTTTTATGGAGGGATTGGGGTGTGCCACCTTATCTTCTTATCTGAGCTCATATCCTACTCAAAATTTATCCTTAGGAGTTGCTATTGGTTACATAGTTATGCCATTATGCATTATTGCATGTAATTTGGGGTTAGCATTTTTCTAGGTTTATTCCTTTAAAATGCATTGGTTTGAGTTATGCATAAGTCTAATCATGTTGACACCCTTTTCAGGCCTATTATTATGTGTCAGTTTAGCATATAGGTTCAAATATTCTTTGACCTTATGCTCACCATGATAATACCCAAAAGTTAGATATGTGGGGCAGTAGCACTGATAATGGTCTGATGATCTACACTTATAATAAGTGTGGGGGAAACCTTCCTCCTCCACATTCCCCATTGTGACCTCTACACCCTTATTTTTTCCTATACCCACCATAAGTATGAGTAGATGGTCTCATTATGACCTATCATACATCTCAGTCTCATGCCTCATGGAACTCATCAATCACCCTACAATATTCAATGTTGCGGGTAGAGATGTCACAAATATTTTAGTAGAGAAAGAACATAATATAAATAACACATTAAAGGATAGGATAGTTTCCCACATCACAACCTTCATGACATATTTATATTGAATTAATAAGGGCTCTCACATTATGCCTTAGGCAATTATTATTATGTTCTTCTACCTTATAGTCAACATGATAATCCTATGCACTGTTGGTCATGAACTTATATAGTTTTGTTGCCATGGAATCAATCTATGCCTCCATGAATGGGTTGCTTCTCATATCTATGCCTCTTAAATCTTCAACTCCTAATGTCATCTCAAGGGTATATCAAGTTTTACTGAACATATTCATGGATAGGGCATGCCAAAAGGGTGAAAGAAACCCTCTGACAAACCATTGCACATGATGGACTTGGTTAATATCAAAGGAGAGTTTATACACTAGATTTTTAAACCTAACATCATATGCATAAAATATCTCTATCAAATCTTGATTAATCTCCTTGAGTGAAACAATGCTCTATTGCCTAAACTTGATTAATCTCCTTTGTCTTAGTCTTTTTATTCGAGCTCTTTTCTCTTGGGTGAATTCCTTTGGACAAAAGCCTGAAGGAATTCCTTCAAACTTTTTGTCTAAAAGAATTCACCTTGTCTTTTTGAAATTCTTCCATGGAAAATCTTTCTGAAGGAATTCCAACTTTTCTGCCTTGTTCACTTTTTTGAAGAAAATATTACTGAAGGAATTCTTTCGGTTCCTTTACATGGTAATTTCCTCAAACAAAAATCTGAAGGAAATCTTCCCTTTCAGCCTTCTCTTTGATCTTTGAACAAATGTTTCGTACCCTCCACAAGGGAACCTGCCTTTAGTTCACTGCCCTCTGTAAGGGCACTTGTTCCTTCAGCTTTAGGGCAGTCCTTTGAACCAACCATTTGAACTGACCAATTGAACCAACCTTGGTTCAATGGTTCAACAATTCAATCTATTTATTAGAATCCTTTGTTTTGGCTAAGTATTTTGACCACTTGAACCAACCACGCAATAAACCTTTGAACCATTGAACCCATTGAACCTTTGAACCAAAATGGTTCAAGGTTCAACGGTTCAATGGTTCAAGCCTTCTTCTTTTCATTAAGTGTTTTGAAGCCGTTGAACCTTGAAGTGATTGAACTTGTTGAACTTTCTGTTGAAGCACTTAACTCATTAAGCTCACTGATGTTGTTAAACCTTTTAAATTTGTTTAACCTTTGAACCATTTTGGTTCAAGGTTTAATGGTTCAATGGTTCAATCCTTTGTTTGAAGCTTGCCGATGAACAATTTTGGTTGAACCAAGGCATTGAACCAATCTTGAAATTGCCCAAGTGTTGGAAACTTGCCCCTTTGAGAGATCTCACCTATTCAAGCCATTGAACCTATTGAACCTACTAATCCCTTAACTAAAAAATCTTGAATAATGAAGAATTTGAATGCTCAGAACAATTTTTTTGAGAGGGCAAGAGATAATTTTGGCCTGCAGGACCAAAATAGTTCATATGTTGTCCCAAAAATGAGTGACATTTTTGGGGACAACATATACCACATACCCCAACATTGTAGATGGTCCCTCAGGGAGAGATTATTTGTCAACCATATGTAGGTGTTATATCTAGTTAGCCTTCTTTCTTGAGTGTGTTTCAAGGACTAGGTCTTGTTCATATTACATGTCACTATACATGGTAGGTGGAGCCACATCCTTTTGCTTTATTATCAAGTTATTTAGGGTTACCACCTCCAGTGATTCCTATAATAGTGTTTGGATATCAAGCATGACATGTGAGGGAACACTGAGTAGTGGAGGTTCAGAATTTCTTGTAGATGTGCTTGTGATATGGCCTTGTCAGGAGAGACCTTAAGGGTGATAACATTGATGACAATAGGGAGAGGTGAGAGAGGTGAGGAAGAAGTAGAGGTGGTAGTGGAGGAGGATGTAGAGGTAGATATTATTTCACCAAAATAGGCCTTGAAATTACCACCATGGCCACCATGAAGACCACATAGATGGAGGTAGGTGCAAGTGTAGGTAGAAGAGGATCCACAGGTAGACGTAGCAATCATGGAGTCCTTATTGCACAAATTATAAAGAGATAGTCTATAGAATAATGAATTTATAGTGGACCATGACATGATCATGTTCTCCACCTTGGTTTTACAACACCATGAAGACATACCCCACTAGAGGTACTCAACGGGTGAGCTGATGGAAAGACAATTGTTGGTGAGTGATTTATGTTTTGATATGTAGTTGATGTTTATTATGTTATGGATAGGTAGATATATATTTATTTATATATATTATTTTGAGATATATATGAGATATATTTTACATTTGGTTTGTGTTTTATACATACTTCTATAGAGGAGTTTAGATGGTTAGTGATAGTGCAGGTAACACATCATGATATTCTGAATGATGTGTTAGTACATCATGATACTAAAGAGATGATTGATCTTCTTATACCTTATGATAATAATTATGCTAGTTTGTTTCAATTGGTTGGTGAGGTATCATGAGAAATATGGATATGAGGAGATATAATATAGGTAGAGTAATAAACAGGAATGCTAGATAGGGAGTTGTGAGCATGACAAACATTAGCTGAGGAATGAGCCACTGATATGGATACATCTATAGAATTGACACATGTACAGGGTTAAGTGGCCTATTTATAGGGATAGATTGAGGGCCTTCATATACCAACAAATTCATTGCAATACACCATTCAGAAGGGGGAGTCTTAGGGATTGATGGGCAGTGTAACCTGTCCACCAAATAGGTAGGGTGGACCACAACTGTAGAGCTGATATTATATTATGTTGTTAGAATTTTATTATATATATCAAACATTTGATCTTTTTATATATATAGATATATATTTTATTCTCATGACTTATAGATGTTATGAATGCTAGTATTTTATTTTTATCAAATGTGTTTGATTTTTGATATATGTTATAGGAAAATGTATGATGTACTTTTGATTCTTTTCTAGAATTTGTGAACAAATGCATGGTTAAAAAGAATGATAGAAAATGTAAAAATTTAAAAACAAAATACACTAGATCTCATGGAAAAATAAAATAGTAGAACATACTATATGATGTTGGAAATCATGTAAAACATAAAATAATGAGAGTGGAAATGAAAAATGTAAAACATACTAGATCATGTTGGAAAGCATGTAAAACATAAAATAACTAAAGTGAAAATGAAATGAAATGTAAAATACACAAAATCATGTTGGGAAGTGTGTAAAATGTCAATAAATTATGAAAAAAGAAAAGAAATGTAAAACACACTAAATCATGTTGGGAAGCTTGTAAAACAAAACATAAAATAATTTGAAAATGTAAAACACACTAAATCACATTGAAAAATATGTAAAACTTTATCAAAATAAAATGCAAACTAAGATATGCAAAGTAAAAATAGCAAGTGTAATGACAAGTATAAAATGTAGGATTTTAATCACTTGTTTAGAAAAAATATAGCTATTTTGTGACTAAACATGGTATGGAAGTTGAGGATACTTTGTGAAGAAATATTAGTCCTATCCAAGGTCTTATACTACAACTCATAAAGGATAAACCAATGAGGTGAATGGTAATAATAGGAAATGGTTTTGAATGATAAGATGATGTTTTTGAGGAAGGCCTAGTTCTATCCAAGGTCTTACATTACAACTCACAAAAGGAGAACCAAAGGGGTATGATCAACTAACAAACAATATTCATCAAGGAGGAATATTGGGCATGTTGTAATGAAAAAAGGAGTGGAAAATTCATGGCATAGGCATTTATAATAGTCCTTAGTATGCATGAGACATACTAAGTAAATAGTTAAGTGCTAAGAATTTATTGGATGCCAAATTCATAAGATATTTGTTTTTAGTATACACAAAACTTTGTAGGTAAATAAATATAGCACTAATATCATCTCATGAAGGTTATATATATTATAAAATTAAAATGGGCCTACCTTCCCACAACATGTTCTCCATAACTTAGGACTCCTTATAAATTCATCAATCTACTATGAAGATTGGGTAATTACATGAGAAAGTAGGTATCACTATAAATAAATTTGAGACCTCCTATCCAAGTCTACTAGCCTACCGCACCCCAATGGACCTCAGCTCTATCATGAGACCAACTATGGAGTTTGAGATTCAAATATAAATAGGAGATGTGCTACGATATGAATAATGTCTTTTGGTATGATTTTGAATGTTTATTTTTTATTTTTTATCAATTTATTTTGTTTAAATGATTTGGATTTTAAATTTTTATGGATTTTTATTTTCCTCCTCCATATGGATTTGTAATAACCAAACATGAGTGAAATAAGTGACAAACACAGATAAGATTTAGGTTTTGGTTACAAGATACAATATACCTAGAGATTTTATGCACTTTCTAAATAATTATACTTGTCCATAAATAAGCATGTGATATGAAGACTAACCATATGTGTGCTTAGTATGAAATGAAAATAAGGGGAAAGTGAAGATGACATAGATCTTTGCATGTAGTGGTACAATGATAAATATGTTTGTTAACTGATCATATGGTAAAGATAATATATTAAAGGGTGAGTTGGAAACCATATCACAATAATAACTTTTGGATTCTAATAAATGATGTAACAAATATAAAAATAAATCATCCTAAATACAGATAGGGGGAAAATAAATGAAAATGAAATTAATCCATGAAATATTTCCAAGTGGTAACTGAAACATAAGATCAATTAATCCTCATTTATCAAATCTAAATCATATGAAACTATAATAAATAATATAATGAAATACCATGATGTGTTCACAAGTACTAATAAATTTTGTGACAAACATCATCCATAACATTTGGTACATCCTTGTGTAATTTTACTCTTACTTTAATCAAAGTTTCATCAATCTTTGCAAAAAGTCCTGAAAAGAATTCATGATGCACTATCTCTATTGAGAAAGTGGGTATGCTAGAAGAAGAATGATACTTTTGGGGTAGTTCCTACAAGGTATAATCAATGCAAGGAACTAATGTCAAGCTATGATGAACATCTCTAGATTTATGAGTGAATGTGAGCTATGAATAAGGGTGAACCTTTGTCTGTGAATGTTATGGATTATGCAACTGAGCTAGTAAAGGTGTAAGCCATGGAAAATCCTAAAAGTGATATTGTAGAACTCAAAATATATATGTATGATGTGTAGTAAATTAATTCCAAAGATAGTAAACTTCTCCATATTTAAGGATGTATTCTAGAATTGTCTTAAGAGGAGGTAAACTATTATTTGTAGACTGTGCCTTCTCTGAATGAAATGTATCAATGTACAATTGAATCTATTGACAATGAATAGAAGAATTTATGTGTGTGCCATGAAAATAAAAATTTCATCTAGGAATAAACTGTGAAGGTCAACTATCTATAGTAGAAGTAGAGCCTAAGGCTTGTAGTTATTGGTGTGCATAACTATACCTGGCCCAATGACCAAAAACTCTATCGATCTCACAATATGGCTCATCATGCCATCATGTATATTGATCATCAAGCTTAGGAAAATGTAGTATGCCATAACCAATAGGAGGAGAATGAATAGGATAAAAAATAGGCTGGGATACTTCAAGATAAGAGCTAAAGTGGGTTAGCATAGTGTAGCTGACATATCTAGAAGAAGTAAGCTTGAAGGATCTAAATTTCTAACAATATATTAAGGTCTTGTCATAGCATGGTCAAGAAGCATAATCCAAAGGGGCTCAATAATAACTTGAGGATAAGTAGTGTGTGTGTACTCCACCTCGGACCTGTGAACCTTAGAAGAAAAAGAACTAATATTAGGTACTATAAAAGGAGAATGAACTATATGAATATAACTAAGATAATATTGTTAATAAGAAGGATATATAAGTATACATTCATTTATAGCTTGAACAAATCCTGCTAAAAAGAGATCATCTAAGGAATATCCATCATCATAATCAAGAGTGTGAATATAAATAGTACATGCATTGATGATTTTATTGTTCAAAGAGGCATGATGAATGGAGTGTTTAGTTTTTGTTAGGGTGATCAAAATTTTGTCTAATTATTTTTGACAAGACCAAGGTCATAAATAAGGAGGTAATTGATTGATTCTATGAGGAGAGAGATCACAAGTTTTGATTTTCAAATTGATCTTGTTAGGCTCATCATCATCTGAGTCTAAGATATTAGGTGGTATGTTGTTTATTGATTCTAGGTGACCATTATAAACCTCTAGTAGAGTTCATAGGGTAATTAGAGCATTGTGATTCATGAAAAAATATGATAGGTAAAGGTTTGAGGGTAGGTATTTTAAAAACACCTCATTCTTGGAATAGTTAAAAATTTCAAGGATTGGTATCTCATTGAATCTTGTATATAAAATCATTATATGGAAACTTAACACATTGACATGTTGAAGAGGCTATAGCTCTCATGTAATGTGTCCAAGGTCAATTGAGTAAAATGTTATAAGAAAATGGGAAATTAAATATCATGACTTTGATATGCACTATGACAGGAGGAATTATAATAGGAATCCAAACACACCCTAAAGGAGGCATTTGTATTCTATCATATCCTTGATTGGATTACATTTAGAATATCTAAATGTTTTAATAAAATCAAGGGAAGCCACATAAGTACTTGAACCTTCATCAATCAATGCATGTTTAACTTGGATATTTCCTATTTGGATGCTAATGAACAATGGAGGATCATCCGTATGAAGTAATATCTCATCAAGAATCATTGAAGTCATAGGGAATTTGAGTGAAAGAGAAGTGCATACCATTTTGTCAACATGGATAGACATTTATTGACACTGCTGAAGAAAGTTATCTTCAGACCCTGACAAAGTAGTTTCTTGCCCCACAGGTGGGGGACGGGGGATGTTCATTTCAAATAAAATTTTCATTAGCTAATTACAATGACAAGGAAAAGTTATCATGAGTTACAAGAAAGGGATTTAATATGAGAGATGTGAAAGTTCAGTTATAGGATACCATTCATTATATCTCATTAGGATTTTATTAGTTAAAGATGCATAATGTTGAAGTAAATACCTTAAGGGTGTAGTGGAATTTTATTTAAATCATTGTTGGTAAGGTGTATTCAATTGAGATTTAGCTAATGTGGGTTGATCGATTATATTTAACTATTTTGATTTGGTTGAATCATTGGTTTTGTCTTGTGAAGAAGTATCAGTCATAGAAGATTTTAGGATTTCTGAGTGAGGCGTCTTAGTTAAAGGAGTATAATTTATATCAATAGTATGTCAGTTACTGTCTAACTATATTGTTGGATTATACACTTGTGAGTTTTTTGAATTTATTGGAATTGGTTATTTGTGCCCCAATTATATAAGATGAGATGGGTAAGAATCTTAAACAGTACAAAACATTGGGAAATTATTGTAGTTGAAATCTAGATAAGGATCGATATAGGGAACTAATCACCTTATATTATTCATATTAACAACATTCTCATCATGTATGTTAGTGTTAGGATGCACATAAATTTTGACATTATTGGTAGTGGGAGGATGGTAATTATTAGCTTGATGATTAGGAAGATGATCCTTGTAAATAGATAAATGAGCATTAACTTTATTAAGGGCTTCATGTTTAGTTTTAGTTAAAATAGCTTTAACTTCTACTTCGTAAGCTTGTTGACATGTACATATGAGTGATTCATGATCAATATTAGGTCTAAGCAAATAGTCCATAACAAAGTTTCTTAGTTGGCGACAAGTTTCATGAGAATAGCCCCAACTTGCATGATACTGACATAATTTTTGTGGATCATACCAATGTTTGGTAGGGTGAGTAAGATCAAGATCTCATGGTGAAGTTCGAGGAAGACACTTTTGAATTTGATAAGGAAAGTGGTTTATGTAAATCTACTTTATTTACTTAAAAAAATGTAGAAATAAGATGAGAATTATTGGAAAATGATGATGAAAGGATAGGCTATGTTAGATTACTTAGAGCAATAGATTGAATGGTGTGTATGGAATCATAGGTATCAGTAACACCATTATTGGTTGAATGTCTATTTTTAGCTTTCATAAGCATTCAATTCTCTATGGGAGGGTATGAATGCTTAAATCATCATATAATAAAGTCTTAACATTTAGCTTGGTTAAGGGCTTCTTCTAAATAATTTGGATAAAGGGTCCTCACATGAGATTGTAATTTAGAGTGAAAAGTGTTAGTAAAAAAGTGAAAGAGATTATCATCTAACATGTTATGTTCAACTTTGTTAGACAAGACTTTCCACCATTTGATGAAGACTTGGGCTATTTCAGATTCTAATTATTTACAGTTGATAAAATGAGTTAGGTTATTTTCAGGAAGATCATTAGTTTGAAATTATTGAACCAATGCATTAGATAAATATTCTAAGCTATAGATAGACTGACTTTTGAGTTGATTATACCAACTAGAGTGTCACTTGAAAAGAATTTAGTTAAGATCTTAGTGGTGGTGAAAGTATTGAGTTTAAACCAATCTTTGTATAAGTTTTCAAAAGCTTTCAAATGCAAGAATAGATCAGTGGATTACTTATAAGTGATAATGGGAACTATTCCACCTATGTCAATGTTTACAATTTGAGGAATTAGAGATTCATTTTACAAATTTTTAATAACATTGTTAAGAAGTGAAGGTTGTGTTCTAAAGTTAGCATGTGCATCTCTTGGGGGGAGACATTAGGATTTTGCACTCTCTTTTGTGTAAGTTGAGAATGAGTTTGGAAACATTAATTGATTTTTAATTTTCATTATTTAATTAACACTATTAGTTTGAAAAGTAATCATTTAATTTAGAGTTCGTAATAATAGTTTATTAGTGTTGATGGTATTTTGACTAGTGGAAGCAACATGGAATGCACTAGTGATATGAGAGGCATTGATAGTTTGAGATATACTAGTAGCTTGAGATACACTAATAGTTATATGACTATGAGTATTAGTGTGGGCATTTTGAGTAGACCCACTAAAGGTGATGCCTACCATGTTTGTAACAATGGTTGGCATATAGGATGAAGAAGGCTTGTATGATGAAGTCATGCTAGTATAAGAAGTCAAGATAGAGGAGAAATATGTGATAGAAGTCATATAATGACTTTCCCAAATCTTGTAGCATAACTAGGTGAAGGTGAATGGGATTCTTTGATATGAGGCCCCATAATGAGGTTATAAATGACTATAGGATCCTTGACTTGATGTTGAGGATTTTCTTTGATGAAAAGGATAATTTTAGCCATATACTCAAGATCAATTTCATCCTCTACCATGGATATGAATAAAGGATTGAGAATAGTAGAATGGAGAGGAGTCCCATATTTAGTTGTTTTAGTATTAAATGGATGTTGCCAAGATTAGGATTGTCTATTGCATGATAGGGAAGATGTATCTTAGAGGCTTTAGGTGGATTAGTAAGACTCATCGTGTTAGTTTGATTTTGATATGCAGTGTCATTAAACAAATATTACATGATAAAAAACTTATTTGGACACTTATTAGAGAAGTGAAAGTCTAAAGATTGAAAATAAATGAGATCAAATTGATTGATCAAGTTGTATTAATAGGTTTATAGAAAAATTAGAAATAGACTAGACTGAGTTGGTCGATCTAGTTGAAAAATTAAGAGAATTGAATGGTTTATAAACTGACTAGGTCAAGCTAGTAAATTTAGTTAAAAAGATAGGAAAATAGAACAAGTCATAAATTAACTAGATCAATCTGGTCGATCTAGTTGGAAAATTAGTAAAACATAACAATCTATAGGTTGAATAGATCAAGTTGGTTGATCTAGTTAGAAATTTGGTAAAACAAAATAGTTTATAGGTTGACTATATCAAGTTGGTAAAACAAAATAGTTTATAGGTTGACTATATCAAGTTGGTCGATCTAGTTTGAAGGATAGGAAAACATGATAGTCTATAGGTTGACTAGATCGAGTTATAGAAAAATAAAACATTCTGTAAATAATTAGATCAAGTTGGTTGGTCTAGTTATAAAATCATTAATAAAAAATAACCTATAGGTTGACTAGATTAAGTTATTCGATCTATCTTGAAGGATAGAAAAATAAAATAGGTTATAAATTGACTAGATCGAGTTGGTCAATCTAATTATAAAATTAATAAAATAAAACAATCTACTAGATCAAGATAGTTGATCTAGTGTTATGGGGAAGATTTTTTTAAAATTATCTGAATTTGAATGATTTAGTTTTAAATATAGAAATGAAGTCAAGCACATAAACACCTAGATTGAGATGGTTGATCTAGTTAAAACACATATCCCATAACTATATCAGTGCTGGCTAATACAGTCTTCAATACATCATAGAATGGAAAACAACAAGCAATAAAAATGTAATTTAGATGATAAATAGTTATATGAAAAGAAGATAAAGAGATCATACTAAAGGTTGTGTTTGATAATTTTAGATTTTAAAGATACTGACTTGTTCATTAGATAGTGTTAGACCGATGTTTTAAAGTACTAACTATGGAGGAAGTGCCATTTCCATACCCCATTAAAATTAGTTTCAAGGGTAAGATGGAAGTAACCTATAACCACTAACTACTAATCGATGCACCACACAATCAAATGGATGGCTAGATTCCTAAGGATCAATATAAAGGAAAATCTTAGGTATTTCTTAAATATTATGAGGTACATGGAAACTAAAGACCTATTTAGCTTTATACTATGGATCTGAGTATTAGAGAAATCCCCTCACACCATAATATCTATAAATGACAGATAAGGATTGTAAACAAAATATTATGTAGCCCTTCATGATAATAACTAAGTAGTTTTAAAAATGTCGATACACAATTTTTAAGAAAAACCAAACAAAATGAAAATAAAGGCAAAAATCAAATTTGTCAAAAACCAAATTATAATTTTTGAAAGCAAATAAATAAGTAGCCAATTAATAGTAAAAATGATTGTAATTATTATGAAATAGAGATTAATTTCCTTTGCTTATGCTAGAAAGTGAAACGTATAAAGTAAAATCATGTAGGTTGATCTAGTTGTGCAAATAATACAAAGTGAAATCAAGCTGGTCGACTCAATCTATTTTAAAATAGGTCCAAATAAACAAAATCAACCAATTAAATTTAGTTTGATGGTAGAAAATAGATACATATCTAGATCGAGCTGGTTAATCTAGTTGATTGTGGGGGTATAGTTTTATAGAGTTGAAAATTTGAGTAAAATAGTACAAGATTTTGAATTTTAACTAAAAAGTAGTAAATGAAATTTGTTTAAAATTGATAAAATATAAATACTAATCTATTAAGAATTAACTCGATGGATAGAACAAGATTGATAAGGTCGATTTAGTAGTTTTTATGAGAATGTCAAATTGTTGTTTGATTGGGTCATCCATGTAAGTTTTTGACCTTATAAAGATATAAAATAGTATTGTTAAATATAATCAAGATGGTCATTCTAGTCTAAACAAAAATGATAACAGATAAAAAAATAAAACTAAACCAATCAGATTGATTTTGTTAGCTAAAATTGAAATACAAAAATGAACAAAATTGAGCAGGTTGACTTAGTTATGCACATAAGGCATAATAAATGATTGGATCAACTAGTTTGATCTAGTTGGAAACCTATGTATAAAATATAAAATGTGATCGATAGGATCGATCTAGTTGAAAACCTATGCATAAGATAAAATGTGATCAACATGTTTGATCTAGTTGAAGACTTGTGCAGATAATAATAAAATTATATCGATAAGTTCAATTTAGTTGATTGTAATTGAAAAATTAAAATTGTAAAGGGTTAGATTCATGTCGGGTTCACCATAAACTATGTAATGAATTATGATGATCTGTAACTTGTCCTACCTAGTGGATTTCAAGCTCAGAGAAGGTAATATTACCAAACAATTCATGGTATAATTAATTATATCAAGACATGACCAATTCATATCTGTTAAACCTAGCCAAGGGATATTTTACTATACAACACCAAAGGAGAGGGTTTAAAGTCTTTAGGCAAATGATATTATGTAATAACCCTAACTAGGCCTATAATACATAAAATAAATATAATATATTACTCACTAAACCCTATGACACAAAGGGGGATAGTTAAACAAACAAAACAAAAAATGAAAAGAGAACTCTACTCAAGTCAATGTAGAGGTAAACTAAGCAAGGAATAAAAAATTCGTCCCATTACCTTGTGTAATATCTATCTAAAAAAAGAAAGAGTAAAAGTTAGGACTACTTATCTTGAATCGAACCTATCGTGCCTCAATCTTTCCCTTGAACAATGGTGCTTTGAAAGAGGTTTTTGTGGTTTTATAAGGATCACACTATAGAAATAAGCTCTAGAATAAAAGACTTTTACTTTGCATCCAAGACTTTCCCACAAGACAAGTTTTTTTCCTTCCAAGGTAAGACCCTAAGTAATGACTCCTCAATTATAGAAATAATAGAATTATGAGCTGTAACAATGTGAAAATGAATGTTTTTTCCTCTTTTTTGGATTGAATTGAAGGAGATTTTTATTTCCAAGGACTGAACCTAAACCTTCCCGATAATTTAGTTGACATGATCAATTGGCTTGATCTTGTTATTTGAGAAAGATAGCCATTGGGTTTCAAACTATGTCAGTCAGGTTGACATAGTTCTGTAACATGTGCTCTATCCCTAATAATATTATCTTGGCCAACATAGTAGGAAAATGAATAAAAGGGGTGTATGCTTAGTCAATAGCTATTTAATAAAGTGAATTGCTTAGAGGAGTGGATAAATAGGGTTTAATTGCTTAGGTGGTTTGATAAAAGTAACAATAGTGGTTTTAGGTAATGGTATAAGGACCAACAATCTTGTAAATCACTAAAGGTCTTTCCACCCATTTCTTGTTGTACCTTTTAAGGCATGCACTCAGAGAGATTAAAACTCGACAGGTTCTTGCAAGAGAGAAAGTGTCAATAAATGATAAAGTTTAAAAATATTGTGTATACACATTGAAAGAAATGAAGTTAACAAAGTAGGTTTATAGATAAATAACTCATATGTAACTTAATTGTATCTTGACAGTGATTAAAAATATTAAGAAATAAGTTCTTAGATAGTGTAGAAGAGAATCTATAAAGATGACAAATACTTGATGATATGACTAGAATTAGGCTATTCTAATAAAGGAAGACTGGTATTAGATTGATTTGATAGTGTTTATCTATCCTAAAAGTGTAAAAACATGTCAAATCAGTCTAAAAATCCATGAATCCATTTCGTAGTATCAACTCATCAAAAACCTCCCATATTAATGATTTGATGCATGAAACTACCATAATTCCTTCTCATTTGCTCAAGGCCTAATCCCCTCTAATATACCTTAAAAATGAACAAAAATATAATGTTATTATAAGGTGTCAACCTTAATCAAACCCATGTTTGATGACATGCTATAAATAAACACTCATATACGTCAACAAGAAATCTTGTGTGTATGAATATCACAACCCTTATCCCTATATATGAGATGCAAACAAGTAGTCGATTCAATATGCTCTTTCACTGTTTCTTATTTTGGTAAAATTATGAAAAAATAACACTTAAATAGATACAAATTTACTAAAAAATAGATTGTAGGAAATTCTTATATGTGATCTGATGCAGAGGAAACACTATCAACAATCCACACTTGTCTTGTTTTTATTTGCCAACTCTTCTAACAAGGGTTCATAGGTACATATGCTCATTAATGATTCAAGGATTCACTGATTGTTTAGTGGTTATTAGGATCTTTATCATGATCATGATATTCTTATTGGAGCACTTATCCAACTCATAAAATCTCTCAATATATCTTTCACAACCAAAACAACTCTCGCTTTAACAAGGTTCCATGTAGCTTTTTTTAGGCCTTTGCCAATAGTACAGATGGGTATAGACTAGTTTTGAAAAACTAGTGTTCTTTCCTGGCACCCTATATCTTTTTATATTTATCCATAAAGTTTCTTAGCTAGACTATACTTGGAATTCACTTTTTAGTCTCTGTCTAGGCCTATTTAGGCTTCCACTGCCTTATTTTAGACACAATTACTTATAACCATACATCTCCCTACCTAACCAGTTCAAAACCTTAAAAATAATTTGATAGACATTATCCACTAAAATATTATAAATTTTGAACAATTTCTATTGGTGAAAATTCTTGGAAGTTGAGTTTATTTCTCAAAACCCTAGTTCAAGGTTAACCAAGCCTGCATAGACATATGAGTAGAGTTCTTGAGGTTTTAGTTTCTAAAAAGGGTTTCAAAGTACTATGATGGTTTAGTATGACATGTATAAAACCCTCACATCTTTTCCAATCCTTAGATTCCACCCTTGATGCCTTTTTTCAACTATTATTTCAATTTTTGGCCTGATCGTGTTTTCAGAGACAGTCTACTATAGGGTTTAAGCACTTACCACATGAAATACATATCCAAAAGAATTGTAATGTCTTAAAAACCTTTAATAACATGTAAAACACTATCTTTATAATTTTTATATGAAATAAATCAATGTTTCACTTAGTCTTCCTTCACACACTATGCATTCTTAGTCATTTATTCTCATAAAACACAGGGCACACAGATTCTACAAGTTCAATATTCACAAAGACTTTGATTTAAATTATACAAATGCTTAAATAAATTTTTGAAAACATGTATCAACTTACAAAATAAATAATAAGTCTCATAAGTATTTCTTTATTGAGTCTTTCTTTCATGATCACTCAAACACAGTCATTCTCCCATGCACACTTATAAGAAAATACGGTATACTGTCACCTTATAGCAAATATGAAGAATTACATTATTGATTTATTTAAACTTTAACCCATTTTTAATTTTAATTAATACCCATAACTATCTCAAAACAAAAACTTACAAACTTTATATAGCCTATAACTACTCTAACTACCTTTTGACCTTCCAATGGTCACAAAAGGCTACTTAGATCATTAAAAGTTTACACCAAGTCTATTTTTTCATACAAATATAAGCTAAGGCCCATGGTATAGACGTATGGTGTCTTAAATAATGTTCCTTTAATAGTTTCAAGACTGATTCCTCCTTCAATACACACAAAACTCCTAAACTATGCTTGACAAATTCAAAAATTCAAATTATTAAATTTGGCAAGAAAATGCCAATTTTGAAATCTAACCTACCTAAGCACCCCTAGACACTTGAAAAAGATTCAAAAGTTTGTACCAAGAATACTAACACCCTTCAAACACCCTAAACATGCTAATTGACCACAAAAAAATTGATCAAATCAAAATTGTTCAAACAAACACAAGATGAGTCATCCTTAGAAGGATGCTCCTGCATCATGATCCTAGTAATTGCATGAGTATGCAATGCCATCTCTTAGTTATTGAATTCATTAAGGTGATTATGTATGTACATACTTCTCAAATTAAAATAATACCTTATTAGTGTGTACTCTAACATTATGAAAGTGAGAAAGTTAAAAAATTGGGAACATGAAGATGTGATGAAATCAAGGAAAGGGGGAAAAAAGACCCATAATTGACATGACCACTATTAAAATGGTCTGATAATTATTAAGCTAGTATCAGGTTGATCTGATACCAATCAAATGACTAAAATATTAAAATACAAACCTATAGTTTTGAATAGACACTCAATTTTGTTACAACCATTCTTATTATAATGTTTTATCACTATTTTGTGCATATGGGTCATCACCTTGAATTAGGGACATATGGGTCATCACCTTGAATTAGGGACTTTTTGACACTTGCATGTCCTTATTCTTTTTCTTTGTGTAATTTTGTGCACTTATTTTCTTATGTTTATCATTATGTCATGTTATTATTATGTTCATGGGCCTATTTTGTCTTTCCAATGTCTATTTGTGGTCATTTATTCCTTGAGGATAGGAATGATAGTCTATCAATCCTACTATGGGTTCGATTTACAAGACCGCCAATCCTATTTCTATGTTTTTGGGCCCTTATACATGTGGTTTCATCTTGTTGGAATTTGAATCCGTTTTTTGGTTATTTCCCCTTTATCTTATCAACTTGTATGTGCCAATGTCTTTTTAATTCAAACCATGTGAATCATATATATACAATTCATTTATGAGAATTATAAAATCCATGTTTGTGTTTATAATCTTTCCAAATCCAAAAAGTATCTGAAATAAGTATTATTGAGGTTCTATACAAGTCTCCAATATATTTGATCATTTTTCATCTAGGCACACCCTGCATTGATCTATCTCTTATCAAGGAATTACATATTGTACCAAAATTAACCTAAGTAAATGTGCATGTAATTGCATCCCACACTTAAGGAGATAAGGAAAATATTCATCTCTCAAATTATCCATTCACACTCACGTGAACTATGAGGGTTTTGATTCTAACATATGAGACATGTAGATATAATCTCACCTTGGTGGTTACTTGAAGCCACTATTTATTCCCGTCTCTTTTTCTCTAACATCTTAGGGCAAGCTAGGTTAAATAAATTATAGAAAAAATTGCATATTTATTTCCACTAATTAAACTAAGTGTAGGTACATAATTTAGTGGTGCATGGACCCATAAAACTATATAACCCATGAATTAGAGAAAGACATGGTTGGTAGTAGGACATGTATAGCATTCAAACTGAATGACCAATGATTGCATATAGGGCATGATCATTGTAGATGCTGATCCTATCCTTGCACAATTAGAACTTCAAATTTTATACAGGATTATATAGCCTAGATCCACACTCCAAAATGTAAGTTTTAACAAGGTATGATTGTTTCAATCATTTTTATTTCATAGTGTCCATTTCTTATTAGAAATTATCAAATTGGATAGCTATAATCAATTTTAGGCACTAAGAAAGATCTAAAAGCATTGTTTTACATTAATAAATGACAGATCTCCTGAGTGCATTAGTTTCAAATTTTTGGTTATGTTATCGATCCCTATATTTGAAAATTTGGTGAAACATAGTAGTGAACCTAATATTCTTACAAACAACTTAGGATTTTCACCCTCTTACCAACTTAGGGTTTATTTTTTTGGATTCATTTTAGATTCTGTTATTAGGGCTCATCCATCTAAAAATATTTTTTTACATTGCTAAATTATATATATCCTTAGTGCATTAGTTTGACTTTATTTGGTTATGGTACCCATCCCAAAATCAAAAACCAAGTGAAACATATTGGTGAACACAACATCCATACATTTAATTGAGGATTTTAACCCTCTTATCCCTTAGGGTTTATTGTTTTAGATTCATTTTAGATTATGTTATTTAGGATTATACATCCCTAAGGGTTTATTTTACATTATGTGTGGTTTGCTTATCACTAATCATGGTTTGTATAATCAAAATTGAGGAAAGTGTTTTATTTTTGATGGATTCCAAGCTGAAAAATGTGAAGGTTTCAAATGACAAAAAAATTAATTGATGTATATGACAAATTAGATTGTATTTTCCTAATTTTGTTCATGAAATAATGTTTAAACCCTAAAATGATCTAGGTGTTCTTATTTTTATCCCTATATTTGATTAAAGGGGTATATAGAAATGAAATGGTACAAGGGTGATAATCATATCTATATCAAGCCAATTAGATGCTAAACTTAGATGCAGGCATATGATGAATTCATAAAATTGAGATAGTATAAATATGGAAAATAAAACTGAGCTATACATGGAAATGACAAATAATTTATATACTTAGTTGATTTTGATGTTGACATAGTGTTGTATCTAGAATAGGTAGGAAGAAGGCTAGAAGATAGTCCTCTAACAATCGTCAGATTCTAGATCTATCACATATAGAGCTCTAGACACTAACTTTAACTTGGGATAGTTGTATTGACACTACATTCTAGGTTTGATACAAGTGTATTATACATAATACCTACTAGAAAATTATGTGACCAATTATATGCTTTTGGGTTTTACTTCACCTTCACTCTATTAAATTTAGATCTAGGTCATAGACTATCAGTCCTTATGAAATGGAAAAACCCTAGTTCTTCATCTTCAAAGTGACATTGGGGAAAAATGGGTTAGTGTGCACATGGTGTTGAACTAAACCCAAAGACTCCAATATCAATGGAAATTTACCATATATACAATACTCTATAAGAAGGACTTTGACTCATATAGTTCTCCCCTATGAGTTGGCTAATGTGTGAATCATTGAATATGTGGGAAAAAAGTACAACAATGACCTAGCTTATAACTTAGAAAATTAGGCTATTGGGATAATCCTTTAGTAATTAAAACATGTATATGTGTTATAATTATGAATGATATAGAAATAAGGAAGCTTTGTTTAATTAAATGCTTGATAAAGTGCTTTTGAGAAGCTGTCTTGGTCTCTTTGGTCTTTTACTAGGTTTTCATAGGTGTTGCTAGGCGAGGAATGAATGAGGGTTGATCTTATATTTATATCAATATTTTTGGATAATCAACTCACACTAAAGTACTTAGGATAACCATTATAATATTTTTCCCTTAAAAATTATATGAATTTAGGGTACTGGACACTTACATCAGGTCAGGACATTAATGTTGATGCTAGTGTCTATCCTAAATGTTAGTTTCCAAGGAGTAGAAAAGTAAGTACACATTCAAAAAATTTAGAGATGGAAGATAAATACATTTTAAGCATTATGGGTAAGAGATAAGGTCTGTGCCATCAACATAAGACTGTTCAGACTAAGAGATAGGCAAAAAGGCATAAAATAGATGTATATGCACGACTTACGCAAGTGAGAAAGGTCTAAAACTGAGAGGAATAACCAAGGTCTGAGTTTTCAAAGTGAACAAGACTGAGGTGATATATAATCATAAAATAGTGTCTACATTTTCCTCTCCTTTAATATAGTAACTAAATTTTTAGTTTAAAAGAAAGGAATGCATACCTGGGTGTGTATGCACACCTTGTCTTTGCATGTGCCCAATTTGAGTGCTTTATTGGTGACTAACCTACAACTAAGAACATGTTACATTATATAATCAATGCATATAATTTGGGATTGAAAGTAATTAAAATAGATTTAAATTGAAAGAGTAAGATTCAAGAGTACATTTATGTGTCAATATAACTGCCTTATCTATTGACAAGTTGTTTTTAAAAATATGTATCATTGTAATGTTCTAAAACTAAGATTAGGATAAATATAGATAAATATTAAAAGTGCATATATCTAAGGAGATAGAGAGAGAGATATTGGAAGGCACATGCCCCTAGCCTTGGAGCAAAGGTGAGCTACCACCTAGTAGTTGAGATTATCTCAACCATGCAAACCAATGATACTTATAACCTAGTGAGATTGGATGATACAATTAAGTCCAACCTAAAACTTGGAAAGATTGAGTGATTTTATCACGTAAACCATACCAAAAATTGAACCAACTACTACAATATATTGGCTCAATAAAGCCTAAAAAAGACCACGGGCCATCAGTACAAAAAAAGTTTGTGATGTGGCAATAGTCTATAAAAGAATTTTGGAATCTGTAACTGATTTAAATTTTATAATATTAAGCACAAATTGCATAGCATATACACCTTAAATAAGTCTCATGCTAAAACTATGTATAATAATAGCATCAATGTATATAATTCTACCATAATTATGAATCTAAATCATATAACCATGTGTTTTGGCTCATTTAGAAAATTTTGTAAGTGTGGAGAACATACTTCCAAAGCATTCCCTTACTATATATGGAGAAATATAAAAATTGATATAAATACCAATATGGAGAACATGTTTCCAAAACATGCCCCCACTGTAATATGGAGATGTTGAATACTGATAGGTGTGGAGAACATGCTTCCAAAGCGTGCCCCCATTGAATCTAAGAACATTGAATGTGTGAAATCCATGCCCATATGACATGCTCCCATTGAATCTAAAAACTAAAATAAATACCATATATTGAATGAGTGTGGAGAACATGCTTCCAAACCATGCCCCTACTAAATATAAAAACTATGTTAAGTGTGGATAACATGTTTGTATGACATGGCCTAACTAATATGCCCCCCTTTTGAGGTGAGGGAAAGATTGGAATTGGTTGTTTCCTCACCTTAAAAGGATAAGACAATTATATAATATATGAACGTAGCCATGTAACATATATAAGGAACATGCCTAGGTAGATATAACATTGAAGCACACTAATGTCATAACATGTAGGCCTAAGATGCATGATAAGGATCATGGTAATGTCTAGATAGTAATATTACAAGCTAAATAAGAAATTAAGTACACACATAAGATCACTCAAAATCAAGTCAAAAATTAATTGTCCAAGGAGACCACAAATAAGGGGCATATTCAAATGCCACACATTTGAAGGGACATGGCTTAGTAATTTGTACATAAAGGCAAGGATGACATATTTAAATGTCAATAGAATAAATAATGACATGCAAATGTCAATGAAATCATACATAGGCATATGGGCCATAATAAAAGGAACATATTCAAATGCTGTAAAATCAAGAAAATAACAAGACAGGACACTCAAGGAAGTGCATAAAATAAAGTATAAGCAACTAGCATAAACATGTCATAGTAACCCATGGATCAAATATGTTAGTAAAAAAAGTCAAGACTATAAAATATCAAATACCTTGTGTAATATATAATCATGGATAATGACATGTGTAAGTACATATGTAAGCTCAAACATGATATCTGAGAGTGATCATCGAATCATATAACATGTGTGTATCAAGATCAAAGAAGCGGATGCCCCCAGTGTCTACATGACATGAGTATATGGAAGACACAACATCTAAAAATAGGAATATATCATGTATTTGTGTATGCATGCATCACACTCAAGTGTGACACACATGTGTGTATGTAGAAGTAATTAAATATGCTATTTATCAACATGGAACTAACACATATATGCCAAGGAGCTAATAAAACATGTATGTGTTGAAAATGTTTTTGGATTTTTTGATCTTTTTGATCTTTTTGGTATTTTTGAATATTTGAAGAGACTACCCTATGATCCCATCTAATTAATGAAAAATTTCAAGTAGTGTAAGTGTAACCTTTCTAGAATAAGATGTGCTATATGTGTGCATAGTAGAAGTAGGAATTGTATCATGGTGTCTTGGTAAACTTATATTTGGTACCTTTGCCTCACATATGTTTTTCTTTACTGCTAGTAACCATGGTTTACCAAGTTTTACATTATATGTTGTTAAAAATGGACTAATATGTATAATAATAAATCTTGATTTGGATCTGAGTGTGACATTACATTTAAAATATCCAACACAAATATTAGATATAATAGCTTTATTTACATGTTCAATGCCATATCCTAGAGATGTAAATAATTTCTAGGTACATGTATTGAATTCACAAGTTGGGTCAAGTATAATATTTTGACATTGTTTTCCATCCATGCAAGGTTCAATGAGTTGATACTTTGAGAAATGATTGTCAATTTAATCATACGAAGGCACACATTTGACCTTACCCTTTTTAGGTAATTTTTGATCTTTCTGTAGTTGTTCATTTTTTCTCATGTTTATAACATTAGATTTATCAAGCGTATCTTGCTTTTTAACCTCTTTTGTTAGTGATTTTACAGTTTTGAGAATATTGAAGTATTATTCCTAATTTAGTTAAGGGTATGAGTTGATTATATCAGTAAATAATATTGAAATAAATAGAATACTGATTTGTATAATTTATTTTACTTTAATAGATTTTTAAAAATAGTAATGAAATAAGAGAAACATAACTTAGCTTAAACAATACTGAAATGACTGAGACAAAAGCTTGTACTAGCTGTGCAGGACTAAGACACTATCACAAATCAAGATCTGGCTTTCATTCAAAAAAATGATAGGAATTCCAAAAATATGACACTTTAGGGTCTGGTGCTATAGTCTAGGTCTTGTTTCTATTGTCTAAACTAGTCATAGATATCTGAATTTTTTAGATTTTTCTGCTATCCCTGTATTAGTCTACCTATAAAATTTTGAGTCTTGACTATCGATAAAGCTCCTTGTAGAGCTGATTTAATCTCCAACCCTAGACCTTCAGTATGCTTGAATAAAACTTGAGAAAGATGGGGGGTTAGTGTGTGTAAGATGCATTGAACATGTATCCCCACCCCTTATGTGGGCACACTATCTACATACCATTACTTTGAAGAGGGATCAAGCTATATGCATTTCTTCCACTTGATGTGATTTGTCTAATAGTGTTATGTTGATGAAAAAATGATAAACTAGGTGTGCTTGAGGTGACTAGGGACTGGTGCAAGGGTTTTAATGAGTTTGTGGCTGTATTGTCTAGTTGTATGTAGAGAATAGGGAAAATTTCCTTAGTGGTTTTGCCTATATTTTTGTTTGTTTTTGGAATAATTGCCAACCCCTTCTAAATAAACTTTGAATGGGATTTTATAGAGATATATTAGTCATGGGTTAAATGTATTCATGTTAGGTTGACACAATAAAGAAAAGGAATCAGGAGAAAATGGTCATTTGGGATCAAAATGTGATTGGATAGGAGCACTAGAAATTAGACACCCTAAGGTCTAGTGCTATATTCCAACCCCAACACTCCTATCCTATAGGCTCAGGACTTAGGGGTGGAATAAACATGAAAAATAGATCTTGGGTGAGCTGGAATGAGGTTTTGAAAGTCTACAGATGAATGGAAATCAGTAAAAAAGTGGATAAAAGGGTCATGAGAGCATGCAAGAGGGACCTATGGGTTGGGTGTCACAAGCCACATTCAAGCTACCAATTTTGACATTTTATATGACTAATTTACTCCCACTTTATTATAGTGATGCAATAAAGTGAAATACTAGGATAAAGGAAAAGTAGAAAGCATACCTAAACTTACCTACAAAGGTGAAGCCCATAAAGCTGTGTGATGCTAGGTGTGCATAGAGAGAGCACGTCGTGAAGTGTAAATTTGCAAAATAAAATTAGGAGTAGATTAATTTTTACTAGATACACTATATCTAAAATAAGAATGTATAAAATCTAGGTAAGAGAGAGAGAAAGAGAAAAGAATGAATACACCTCATCAGGTACATGGACCAATACAAAATTTATTGTGATGTTGAGTGATGCTAGATGTATGCTAGGTATGTGTTATATCAAGAGTAATATTGTGAATAGAGCTGAGTGTTTAATTCCTATGGAGTGGCTCAAGAATGCAAAGATTGGCCCTTTGGCTTCATCATCACCCACTAAATGAATCTAAGTGGTCATGCATGTGTTAATCGATGCTTGAATTGTGTGTCCAATCCCTTTGAGTAGGTGGCTTAAGAATATAAAAGTTAACTAGACCTTTGACTCCATCATTGCACACTAAGTGAAGCTATAAACTGATACTGGTATGAATGTGTGTCATATGAGATGGGTTATAAAGCTCATTAATACTCTATAATTTGATAATGTGGCATGGATAGCTGAATGTGTACTAAAAACTAGGCCAATCTTTGCCAACTATGGAAGGAAGAGATTAAGCTTGTATGAAAGCCACTCTAAAACTTAAACCTAGGCTTATGTGGAAACCACTTGAGAATATTGAGGTTAAGCTTGTATGAAAACCACTCCAAAATGATTCCAACCATTTGTACATATAATAAGGCATGTAACTGCTAAGCATGCCTTGGTAATATTCTTAACTCAAAAATAAAAGAAGACTAATATGCCATGCAAATTGCCCCCAATCACTGGTGTCTATAACATGGATTTTGATTTGAAATTTATACCAACTTCCCTATCTAAAAATAGAAGTGAGAGCCATCATGACATGCATGATGCCCCCTATATCTAGATTCTTTGAGAAAAATTATACTAAAATTGTTGAATCTAGATTGATCTGTATCTGACAAAACTATAGTTGAGCTTACCTTTTTGCCTATATCTAGAAAGTCTAGGTTTTTTACTGTTTTGATAGGAGCACTGGAAATAGATCACCTTGATATTTGGTGTTATTATCTATGTCTGATGCTATTGTCCTTTGCTGAAACTACAAATTATTCTATTACATTACTATTTTTTTGGTTTGTTATGCCTGGTTTGAACTTTGATTATTGTTCAGAGTGTTTTGAAAACTAATTTTTGACCAATAGGAGCTCTGATCTCTGTGATAAAACCTCTATTTATTGTCCCCTCTTCTGAGGGTAGGAATGAAGACCCTATAATGACTGTTCTCAAAAGAAAGAGCCCTACAAGTGTGTTATAATGTGAAATATATGATATAGCAATGATAATCAAAAAGATGTCTCAAGATATAACATAAACTGTATTGGAGATTATTAGATTTATAGGGATATGCCTATATAGATATAACAATATAATATCATGTGCAATATACTAGATTGAAACGAAATGTTAATTATTAGTTGTTAGTTATCAAGGAGGGATGGAACATGATGTCCATCATGACATCTAAGATATCAAAAAAATGCATGATGTGGATCATGGCATTGAAAATAGTGATAAACAAACAAGCAAAAAGCACACAAGGCAAGAAGTAGAAGCATATAAGAGTGGCCAAGGGGCCAAGTAAACAAGGGACATGGGCACATGTCACTCAATCTAGAAAGTAGGCATACAAAGCATGTTCAAATACCACATACATATACAATTAGAAACAAGTAAGGTTGGCATGAGGGCCATAATCACATAGAAAAGTACAAGAAAATGACATTGGAAAATATCCTAAAGCACACATAAGAATATAAAGAAATAATTTTTGGCAATTATCCTAAGGCACATACAATAGACAAAATAGGAATATGAGAAATGCAATCATATCTAGCTAAGTAAAGTAAGAAAAAAAGGCATGTACTATATTGGAGATACAATCACATCTAACTAATCAAAAGCAAGAAGTGAAAGTATGCAAGATAGATTACAAGACTAGTTATATGCTAAGAAATACACAAGTACTATATACTAGAAAATGTTGATAGAGTAATCTATGTAAGCTAGTAAGTAATGTACATCAACATGATAACTAGAGTGTGTGGTGTAAGAATGAAATCACTTGAATGGTATAGTCATTTAGAATATGCCCCCAATGGATAAATGTATCGATGCATGTATCAAATATAGATTTAGGATGCCTCCTCAATGGGTAGAGTGAAGAAATCAAGGATCTAGATGCCACGGCACACACTCAAAGAAGATCAAGTGAAGCACGATAATGTAGATAAATCGATAAACAATAACATATAATAGAAAATGTAAGTCTAGCATGGTAGTATAAATTTAAAGCATGGATAATTCATATAATTGAAATTTTTTTGGTGTTTTTGAGTTATTTGAATGTTTTTGGATTTTAAAATTTTGAATGTTTTTGGATTTTGAGTTATTTGAATATTTTTGTATTTTGACATATTTGAATGTTTTTGGATTTTTGAAATTTTATATTGTTTTTGTATTTTGATATAAGCTATGTACAATCAATCAAAAGGAGACTATGTATAAGTAAGGTTGAGAAGAGAAGATACTAACCGATGAGTCTCATAGGAGACTCCCTATCATGGTGTCCTATATCAATGAGAGGGATCATGAGTGATCATGAAGCATGATGGAAGGGTTGAGATTATGGCTCTAGAAGCTGTATATGTTATAAATGCTCTAAAATATTTGTAATGGAAACTGACTATGGGGTCCCCCTATAAATCTAAGAAATGGATGAAACTGTAGGGCTCTTAGGAACCCATTTGATAGTAGAAGAATCTCTTTAAACATGTGTTTTGTGTGTAAAGGCATGTGACCTCAATGATACTACCCTAGGTGTGAACACTGTAGCTGGTAACTGTCTAGGGTGGTTTCTCTAAAATATACCTCTATGAAAGTGTATGAAATTTTTGTTCTAGTGATGGATGCCTTGACTGTGTCTGAATCTGAACTGGAGGAAGAACTAAAACTTGTGGAGAAACTGAAACTAGTGGCAGAATTAAAACTGATGACTATAAAATAGTAGATGGCTCTAAAGTGGGGAGTGGTAACTCATATGGAACTCCACAAACTATAAGAACCTAATTAGCATGAATGAATTTCATGCATCTATGAACTATATAAGGTAATACTCAAAAATTTTAAATCCATGGTCGACCAAGTACATATTGAAAACTCCTACACTGGGAACAATAGTAAATGGTGTGGCCATATGTGTTAGACCAACCTTTAGAGGAAGTACAATCTCACCTAATGTAATCTATATGTATCCACTGAATCTATTTATAATTGGGTCTATCAGGGTAATATCCTACTCTGAATATTCCAAATACTATAATAATGACATAGTGCACATGCTCACACTAGATTCATTATCTATGAGAATACTATGAATAGGATGATTATGAATGTAAGCTTTGATAAACAGTGCATGATAATCTGAATCATCCTCAACTATGTCTTTATCTAAAAAGGAGATCGAAGGTCTAGTTATAACTCTAGAATTATACACACCAATCATGTTGCTCAAAGGGTGTAACTCAGCTAAAGGTGCCTGATATGTAGTTGGTGGAGGATGTGCATGATATGCATGGTGAAAACTTGATGTAACCCCTATTAAGCATGAAATATATTGAGAGGGGGGGGGGGTGAATCAGTATATTATATATCTTATTTCTTAATCAAATTATTTTTCTTTAACCACTTAACCACACATTCAAGATATGTAATAAAACTAAAATAATAATATGCACCACACGAGAGAGAGAGAGAGACACCATATTTTTATGTAGAAACCCAAAGTGGAAAAAACCATGGAGAACAATCTCAAGTATATGAATGATCACTAAATCAAATTACAAAATTCACAAGCACCAACTTGTAGGATCACCAACCCCTTTGCCGAGCACCAACACAATAACTATTTGTGAGCACCAACCCATAAGAGCACCAACCCCTTGCAAATATTTGTGAGCACCAACCCCTATTTTGTATAAAATATAACTATATCTCAATGTTGCTTACTCAAAAAATGATATAACTCTACAATATCTATTGCTTTTCTCACTTCAAAAACAATTACAAACCATGCACTCTCTTGCATATTACAAATGTCTTCTCAAGCCTTTATTTATAGCTTTATAAATGACCTTTGGCATTCACCCTTTGTGACCCTTTAATCCTCATGGAAAATTCTGCCAAACTTGCATGACCCTTTGTATCCTTGCATTTGAAAAGTCATATCGTGACCCTTCATGACCAAAAACATCTTTTTCTCTTTTGTCTTTATTTTAGTGACTTTTTGTATTCCTCAAAGTGTCCATTCATAGAAATATGTGCCATATCCTCTTTTATCTTCACATGGTGACTCTTTGAATTCCTCAAGATGACTCTTCATAAGAAAATGTGTTTCATTCCTCTTTCATCTTTTACCCCGTGACTCTTTGAATTCTCCATGGGCCCTCTTTTGACTTATATGCAACCAAAAATATATTCATGAATATTAAATAAATATTAACACACATTAGCCAAGATATGAATATTAAAAACACCATTAAATGCAATGGGGCCCTTATCACCAATAATGCTAGACCTTTGACATCAATGACAATATTTCCAACAATCTCCCCCTTTGTCATTGATGGCAACCTGAAATTGAAACTATCACATTTTGAAACCTGCACATACTATCATCTAAAAAACATACAATAACTCTCCCTTATTGTAGTAACTTTTACTTATTCCCTATACCCATTTCTACACCTGTACCTATTATTCTCCCCATTTGACATCGATGGCAAATGACCTACATGGAGCTAACACTTAGCTCCTCCTCAACTGATGCTAAACCTCAATGGTAGGAAGTAAAAGAAATTACTCCTAACTTTTCTCATAGATACACAAATGTGTCTTTTGGCAGTGCCTTTATGAAAATATCTACAATCTACTTTGTAGTACTGATATACTGCATCTTACCCTGTTGATATGCAACCTGCTTTCTCAAGAAGTGATATCTAATGGAAATATGTTCTATTCTTGAATGCATCACTAGATTCTTCAAAATATTAATAACATTTGTGTTGTCATAAAAATAGAAGTAGGTTTATCATATTTTACCTTGATATCTTCCAAAGTTTGCTTCATCCAAAGCACTCGAGTACAACACAATATCATTTCAATATATTCTACTTCAACTATAGAAAGTGACATTAAATTTTGCTTCTTGCTTAGCCATGATATTAAGCTATCACCAAGGAAGAAAGCTCCTCCACTTGTACTCTTTCTATCATCCAAGCACCCTACTCAATCTGAATCTGTATAAGTAACCAAACCTACCATTATCTTTTAGAGATGACTGATATAGTGGTAGTTTTGTGAAGACCATGGAATAAAGAGACCATGGAATAATGGGATACCAATATCTTTTGGAGATGACTGATATCTTGCAACCATACCTACTACATGCATGATGTCTAACATCGATGCTATCAAATATAAAAGACTACCAATCATAGATCTATACAAATATTGATCTACAACAGGTGAATCTTCATCCTTGCTCACCTTATTTCCTGTACACATTAGTGTGCTAACAGGTGCACAATCTTCAAAACTAAATTTTTTCAACATTTTCTTGGCATATTTACTTTGAGCTATGAATTTTTTTTATCTGACTAAAATATTTGCAATCCTAAGAAAAATGACAATTATCCAAGCATAGACATCTCAAATTCTTTTTGCATATTATCAAAAAATTCTTTTGTCATCTTTTCAATATTTCCTCCAAAAATGATGTCATCAACCTATACCACAAAAATAAATTGATTCTCACCTTCTGTTTTGATGTAGAGATTACTATCAATAAATCTTCTCTTAAAACCTTGATCCTGCAGGTACTTATCAAGTCTTACATACCAAGCTCTGGGAGCTTGTTTCAATCCATACAGTGGTTTATTCAATCTACATACATGGCTACTAATATTTAAAAGAATAAATCTCTCAGTCTACTCAATGTAGACCTTTTCTTCTAAATTCTTATTTAGGAAGACAGATTTGATATCCATCTAAAACACTTTCACATTTTTAAACACTGCATATGCAAGAAATGTTCTAATAGCCTCTAACCTTGCCACTGGTGCAAAAGTTTCTTCAAAATCTATTCTTTCAATTTGAGCATATCCTTTACATACTAATATTGATTTATTCCTAGTCACTTCTCTATTTTTATTCGACTTATTTCTATAAACCCATTTTGTTCCTATCACATTGTGATCTTTTGGTCTAGACACTAATTCTCAAGTATCATTTTTTTCTATCTGATTTAATTCTATATCCATAGTCTTAACCCTATGCTTATGCTATCTAGCCTTAATTCTCAAGTAACATTTATAAGATTTGATTTTTGCAAGAATAACCAAGAAATATACCTTCATCTACTCTGGATTCAAACTTCCTAAGTTTTTGGTTGGTTCTCTTTATGAAGCATTTGCTATTGAAAACTCTAAAATAATCAACTATTGTTGGTTTGTCTTTCCATAGCTCATAAAAAGTCTTGTCACTATTGAATTTTAATAATCCTCTATTCTGAATATGTATTATTGTAGCAACTACCTTTCTCTAATATGTATCTACTATCTTGGATTTATTTAGCATTGCCCTCACCATCTCTTGAACTATTCTATTTTTCCGTTCAACTACTCCATTTTGCCATGGAGTTCTGGCTGCTGAATAATGTCTCTTTATTCCATGGTCTTCACAAAACTAAATAAATTTATCTAACATGAATTCTCCTCATTGATCTAATTATAGACACTTAATCTTCAAACTGGTTTCATTCTTAACTAATGCTTTGAAATGTCTGAAATCCTCTAATTTTTTCTTTAAAAACATTACCAAAGTCAAACGTAAAAAATCATCAATAAGCAACATGAAATATTTCTCACCTTGAGTACTTTGAGTTCTCATAGGTCCATAAAAATTAGTGTGAACAAGTTCTAACATCTGAGTGGTCAAGTACTCTTTTGTTTTGAACCACCTTCTGGCCTGCTTCCCATGCTGACAAGGTTCACAAAGCATGTCATATGGCTTTGTAATCTTTGAAAGATTTCTAACTGCTTGTTTTTTACTGATGTTGAGAAGATTGTCAAAATTTATGTGACCCATTCTCCTATGCCATATCCAACTTTCTTCAATCTGAATCAAACAACATATTTGACTTTTGATGTCTGATAACATATATAAATTATTCCCTGTTCTCTGAGCATCTGCAATCAACATATCTAAATTTTTTCTCCTAATTTTACAACCTTCTACATAAAACTTTAGTGTGTTCTCCTAATCACATATTTGACTTACACTCAAAAGATTATGCTTAATACCTTTTTACATACAAAACATTTTCAATTTTAGTTCTACCATTATCTAAACTTAGTGTACCTTTTCTGGCAATTCTGGTAGTAGTATTATCTCTAAATTTCACTGTGCCACCATTAATCTTCTTCAAAGTTATAAACTTACTTTTGTCTCTTGTCATGTGCCTTGAACATCCACTATTAATAAACCATGGCTTTTCTTTATTTTTTATATGTAAAGCTATCTGTACCAACATAGATTTTTCAAGTTGTTTCCTCTGCCATGAACTTGTCTGAAATTTCTTCTTGATGAATGAAGCCTTGAAACTTTGGTCCTTCTTGACTGACTCAAACACACTTCTATAGTACCAAGCTATGTGTCTAAAGTTGTTTCATTTGTAACATATTATGGCCTCTTCATTAAATCTTGATAGAGGATCAAAAGAGTTATGCCTTCTAATTGACTTTGCATGACTTTCCTTCTCCTTATTTCTAAAATTGTTAACCCTTTTTTGACATTCTATTTTCTTATGACCAAATCCATTAAAATAAAAATAGTAACCATAAAAATAGGAATTATTTGTGTATCTCTAAATTGATTACCTTTTGTAGCTCTGTTTCTTCCATTCTTCTTTGTTTGAGATGTCCTCTGTATTCTTAACTTCTTCATTTTATTTTTTTTGTAAGAGATTCAACATAGCTCTTTCCTTTTTCCTTATTTATGAAATTAGTGGCCTCCCCTTTCTCTTTTTAAATCCAATACCTATCTTATCTGACATTGATCTTTAATTTTTTAATAGCTTATTCAATATATTAGTACTATTCTCAAATTTTGAATCATTGGCTGCTCTATCATTGATTACTTTATTTGTTTTCTCAAGATCTGATTTTAAAGAAGTAATTTCAATAACATACCTTTCACATTATTTAATTTATATTTTCAACTGTGCCATTATATCTTCTTCATTATTCTTGGCTTCTTCAAAGTATACTTGTAGATCTTTAATTATTTCCTTTGACTCCTTTTCATTTTTCTCCATCTAGAGCTTTAATCTTCGATTCTTCTTTTCAAGAGATTTTAACTCTTCTAAGGCACAAATGAGTTCTCCTTCCGAATTCACTTTGGCTTTATCTTGTTCTTATTTTTGATCATCTGTACTTTTGCTTAAGGAGGTATCTTTATGTATGGCCACGAATAAAATATCTTCTTTGTCTGAATCACTGACTCTATCTTTGGCTGAGCTAGGATCTTTAGAATATAAACTCTTCTTCTCTAATTCCTTATTGAATTTTCCTTCTTCTTGTATGTAGACTTTCCTTCTTTATTATCATTATTACCCTTATCTAGGCACTTAGCTATAAAATGTCTGATCTTTTCACAATTAAAACATTTGAAACGTAATTTTTCTTGATATTTACCTATGCCCTTTTTTGGCTTGCAAATGAATAGAGCTCCATTATCATCTTCATCATCGCTAGAATTGTCACTCGATTTTTGAGTCTTAGCCTTCTCTTTCTTTGATATCTTGAAAGCAACTTCTCTCTTTGAGAGTTTCTCTTATTTGATCTACATCTCATATGCCATAAAAATACCATGTAGCCCATCCATCTTTAACTTGGTTAAATTCTTCATCTCTTCAATTGCAAAAACTCTTGCATCATATCTCAATGGTAGAGATCTCAAGACTTTTTGAACCACAATTGATTCTTTTAACTTTTCTCCAAGACCTTGAATCTGATTAACTATTTGATCAACCCGCAAAAGATGACTTGCTATATTTTCTTCCTCTTCCATCTTCAAACTCTCAAACTATCTTCTAAAAGTTTGAAGCTTGGCTTGCTGAACCTTTCCATCACCTTTATAAATATTCTCAAGTTTTACCCAAGTTTCATAAGCAAATTTACATTGCATAACTTTAACAAATTTTGATTCACATAAACCACATAAAAAAACATTTAAATCTTTATCATTATTTTCACTTGCCTTCTTTTCTATCAGAATAGTTACAAGTGTTTGTGGCTCTTCATATTCCTCTACCACTGCTTGCCATATATCAAATCCAAGGGCCATAAAATAAGTCTTCATCTTTATGCTCAACAAAACATAATTTGTCCCATCAAACAAAGGTGCCTTATTTGTAGAAAAACTTTCATGTGATCCAGCCATCATGCTTTCCCGATCTACCTTCAAGCTATAAAGCTTTTTCAAATAAAAAATCAAAAAAATATTATAAAAATCAACAAGGAATTTACCCTAAGGTTTCTAGGGTTTTTATGCATAAACAAAGTAAGTTAGGTTTACCACATAATTAACAATTTTGGGAATATTAGAGTATTATTACTAATTTAGTTAAGGCTCTAAGTTGATTAAATCAATATATAATATTGTAATAAATATAATAATAATTTGTGTAATTTATTTGAATTTCATAGCTTTCTAAAAATAGTAATAAAATAGGAAAAATATAACTTAGCTTAAATAGGACTAAGATGGCTAAGATAAAAGCTAGTACTATCTGTGCAGGACTGAGACACTATCGCAAATCAAGATCTAGATTTCGTTTAACTAAAAGATAGGAGCATCAAAAATAGGACCACTTTAGGGTCTGACACTATAATCTAGCTCTTATCGCTATCATCTAAACTAATCACAAATATATGATTATTCTAGGTTTTGTCTGTTGTCCTTGTATTTGTCCATTTATAAAATTTCAAGTCTTGACTATCGATAGATCTCCTTATAGAGTTCATTTAATTTCAAACCCTAGACCTTCAGTATGCTTGAATAAAATTTAAGAAAGAGGGTGGGTTAGTGTGTGTAAGATGCACTGAATGTGTATCTACACCCCTTGTGTGAGCACACTACCTACATACAAATACTCTGAAGAAGGATCAAGCCATATGTAGTTATCCCACTTGATGTGCTTTGTGAAATAGTGTTATTCTAATGCAAAAATGCTAAATCAGATGTGCTTGAGGTGACTAGGGACTGGTGTAAGGATTTGAATGAGCTTGTGGCTGTATTGGCTAGCTATATACAGAGAATAGGGAAAATTACCTTAGTGGTTTTGCTTGTATTCTTTCTTACTTTTGAAATAATTACCAATCCCTTATAAATAAACTTTGAATGGGATTTTATAAAGATCTATTGGTCATGGGTTAAATGTATTCATGCTAGGCCGACATAATGAGAAGGAGAACTCAAGAAAAAATGGTCACTTGGGCTTGAAATGTGATTGGACAAGAGTGTTGAAAATAGGACAGATTAGGGTTCAATGCTATAGTCCAACCCCAATGCTCTTATCTTATAAGATCAGGACTTAGAGGGATGGAATAAGCATAGAAAATAGACTTGACTGAGCTAGAATGAGGTTCTAAAATTTTATGGATGATTGGGAATTAGTGAAAAGGTGGATAGAAGGGTCGTGAGAGCATGTAATAAGGACCTATGGGTTGTGTGTCACAAGCCACATTCAAGCTACAAATTTTGACATTTTATATGACTATAGTTAGAAACTCTCTTTTGATAATGCTTCTTTTATTTTTTTTGAGTTTGAGTTGGAATCTTTTGTTCTTGATCTTTTTTTAGCATTGCCTTTGAAACATTTTCTTGCTCTAATTGTTGCATTTATAAGTATTTTTATTTTGAATCATTATTTTGATGCATTTATTATTTTTTATGGAATTTTTCCTTATGTACATCATTTTCATTTGTAGGTTCTTACTCTTTTGTATTGCCCAGATGTATCTTTTAATGATTTTCATTAGTATAGGCCAAGCCTTGATGGTCATTTTGATCATATGTGGAAATAGGACAAGTGATGCCTTGGAAATGTTTTCATAATCCTTGACTTTGATAACCAAATTTTTGTAATATTTTATTCCATAACCATGTTGTTTGTAAAACTGAGTATCATTATTAAGAGGTAAATTTATATCTTTAATCTGATTTTTCATTTTTGAACTTTTTCTATCTCTAATTTTGGTATTTGTAACTATCTTTGCTCTAAATTTTCTTTTAGTACCCATATTTTTTGTTTTGGCACTTGTGCTTTAGGATAGGTACTCATAATGTGAGAAAATTTCTTGGTAGATGTACTAATGATAGGATGAATACTATGTTTGTGACTTTGTATTTGCTTCTTTAGTGCAAAATAAAAATTTGTATGGTGCCCATGCATTCTATGATATGCACAACATTAATTGGATCTCTTTATAGGATGTGGAGGGAATTTGATTACTTTATTTTGAAGGATGTCTCTGAGGATTTCACTTGGAATCTTAGTAGCCTTTTGGTCACCTTTGAATCACCTATTTTGGATGTTTTATATTTTAGATTTTCATTTAGATAGGAAACCTTGTTGGGTAAAACAATGGTAGATGAGGATGCAAACACATGATTAACACTAGCATGTGTTGGATTATATAGGTATGTGACTTAATTTTGTAACTCCTTTATTAACTTGCTCATACTAGTGATTTTATCTTTTAGGGCTTCACAAGTACAAACCCTAGGTATTTCAAAGTGATAACATTCATTTGAAAATATAGGTTGGGCCACCTTACTCATTAGATAAATGATAGTCTGGACCTGGCTAGAAGGATGAGAGCTATTGCCCCTCTTAGGGTTAGGAGGATCATCACATGTTTTTTCAATATTTGATAAAAGAACACTCATGTCTAAAGAGGAAAGTATATATTTTTTAATAACATGAAGGTTGATGTCATTATCATTACAAGGTGTAACATTACTTGAAATTTTGTGACATACCATAGGAGACAAATGAATATTTTCATTACTTGAGTGATCTAAACAAAGCACAATATTTTTAACACTATCATTATTTTGGAAAGAAAGCACACACTCATCCTTTTTAATATTTAAATCATGTGAAAAAGAAGGAAAAAAATCAAATTAAGAATATCTTGATAATTTATGCATGAAACATCTTCATCTTCAATGCTAACTTGTTCCATATATATTGTATCACCTTCAAGAAAAGGAATCAATTTTACCTTTTTAGGCCTTTTTATATTGGAAATGGAAGTAAGGGAAATAGGATCCTCATATTGACATTTAAGGTCATACTTATAACCATATCAAGACATGTTATTTTCAACATAATAAGTTAAACTTGCATTTTCATCATTAATTTTTTCATTATCATAGCCATAAGGAATAGAACAACATTTAGCATGCTTTTGGGGCTTTGAATGACCTTCCCTAAGGACATCCTTAATTATGAGTCTAATCAAAAATAAAAAAATCATAATGTCTAGAGCAATAAGATAAATAATCATATTTTAAGCTATGCCCATATAATCAGATATGAAAAATAAATATAGGAATCTGAAGTATAGTTTTGAAGGAGAAAACCCTAATATGCAAACTAAGATTTTGGTTCAATAAATAGAGGATGGGTTCACCAAATGTTTAACCCTAAAATGATCTAGGTGATCTTATTATTTTTCCTAGATTTGATTAAAGGGGTATATATAAATTAAATGGTACAAGGGTGATAATCATATCTATAATAGGCCAATTAGATGCTGGACTCAAATTTAGGCATATGTTGAATTCATAAAACTGAGATAGCCTAAATATGGAAAGTATAACTATGATATGTATGGAAATGACATGGAAGTAATATAATTAGATGATTATAATATTGACATAGTGTTAGATCTAGAACAAACTGAAAGATAGTTTTGGAATAGTCATCAGATTTTGGATCAGATGTTTTATGAGCCTTAGACACTAACATCAACATGGGATGGTCGTGTCAATGCTATTATTTGGGTTTAACACAAGTGTCTTATATGGAATACCTATTGGAAAATAATGCAACCACATGGATGATTATAGTTTTGTCTTTGCCTTCACTTTGGTGCATTCATATTTGGGTCATGGATTGTCACTCCTTGTGAAATGACAAAACTCTAGTTTTCTATCTTCATAATGACCTTGGGGAAAAATGGGTTAGTGGGAACATGGTGTTGAGTTGACCCAAAAGACCCCACTATCAATTTTTTATTTTTTACATATTCAATACTCTAAAATAGGGCTTTAGACTCATGTACTTATCCCCTATGTGTTGGCATACATGTGAATCATGTAATATGTGGAAAACAAGTACAATAATGACCTAGATTGTAAATTAGAAAATAAATCTCTTTGTTTTCTCCTTTAGTACTTAAAATTTGTAGATGTGTTTTACCTATGAATGGTATGAAAACAAAGAATATTTGTTCAATTGAATGTTTGATAGAGTACTTTTGATAAGTTGACTTAGTCTTTTTGGTTTTTTGCTAAGTTTTCTCAGGTGTTGTTAGGTGATGAATGAATGAGAGTTGATCTTGTATTTATATCAATCCCTTTGGATAATTAAATAACATTAAAACACTTAGACTAACCATTAGGATATGTTTGACTTGAAAATTGGATTATTTTAGGGTGATATACACTTGCATTGGGTCATGACACTAATGTCAATGCTAGTGTCTATCTCGGGAGTAGGAAAGTAGGTACATGTTTAGAGCTTACAAAGGTGGAAGATAAATACATTTTAAGCATTCTGGAAAAGGGACAAGGTCTATGTCATCAATATAAGACTTATATAACTAAGAGATAGGATAAAGGGCACAAAATAGATGCAGATACAAGAATTTTAAAAGTGGGAAAGGTTTTGAACTAAGAAGAACAATCAAGGTCTAAGTTTTTTAAGTGTACAAGATTGAGGTTATATATAATCATAAAATAGTGTCTACAAATAATACAAATGTTAGGGGAAATAAAAAAATGAAATTTTTTCTCATGTAAAGACTCCCAGGGCTTATGCTTGTATTCTTATATCTACCATGTTTTGTAATGAATGTTTGAATCCTATACACACGACCACTAGAGTACTTATAACTTAAACTTTAAACTAACCTATTGAAAATACCACCATTCCTACACATGAGATAATAAAAATGATGCACATTATTTTAAGATGTAGACATTATTTATGAATTATATAACACCTTAGTCTTTCACATTTGGAAAATATAGTCTCTGGTTGTTTCTCTCATTTTAGACCTTTTCCATTATTGAAAGGCTCACATCTACTATCTCTCTATGATCATTGATTATATATTAGTTTGACCAATGTCATTATGATGACCTAGGCATTCTGTCTTACCCAAAATTATGTAAACTTGTTTATATTCCATATCTATAAGTTTTAGACCTGTACCTATTTTTTTTCTTCTTGAACACTTGAATCCCAATCAAATGCCTACATCAACACAAGTGTCCTAACCTAATGTAAGTGTCTAGTGCTCTAAAGTAATTTAATTTACAAATGAAACATATTCCTATAGTTGGCCTAAGTGATTTTATGTGATATATGTAGAGAGGATTACAAAACAAGTTAGTCAAGCATCAATCCATTAATAATGAAACATGCATAAAGAACTAACCAACCAAGCCTATCTATTCATATGGGAATTACAAAGGATATCAAAAAACAAATGAAAGAAAACAATACCATATTACCTTCCCAAATGGATTCACCATACCCATGTGGCTCAAAAACATGTTCTCCCTTGATCAAGCATCATTGTCTTTGTCAACAATGGTTGTAAGCTCCTTCAATGCCTCAAGAACACTCCATAAAACCTAGGCTCATGATTCCAAATCACTAAACTAGCCTATCAATGAAGCCTGCAAGTAAAATCTATGATCAAATGCAAAAACTTGTGGAAATAATTTAACATTATAACTTTGTAATATTCAAGCTTTTGAAGATATTTGAGCATAATAACCTTGCACTAAAATAGCTTAAAATTCATGTCCATGGCCTCTCTATTTATAGATATTTAAGATTGGTTAGGATCAACCATGACCGTCCATCTCAAGATTGAGATGTGTGGCCATGGATAGTCCTAATATTTGGAATTAAATCCATATATATCCTCAAAATAAATAAGCATTAAAGAGGCATGGGAGGCATTAACTAGGCATGGATGACCCATAATCTTGATATTTGTGGTATTTATGGCCTAGGGATGTCTTCCCAAGAAATGATGTCACTTGATGATGTAGTTAATAAGAATCAATTTTCAAAAATAAATATTCAACAACTCTCATGGAAAATCCACTTAAACTCTTGATTTGAATTACTTAGACTTCAATAAGGTTAATCAACATTTGTGTAATTATTTGAAAATTGGCCTTCAATTAATCAAAATGGTCAAAAATTCATATTATTAAGTTATAATTTGACTCGAGAAGAATAAGAAGGTGACGTTAGACGTGTCAGAACCATATTTCCATTTAGGATGTTTCCAACACAAAATAACAAAGGTACATGGTGTGTACCAATGAATTTAGGAGAAAAAGAGTGATCTAGAGCACAAAAAATGAAATCATCATCTTGACTCAAAATGAATTGATCAAAGTTAGCTAGCCCATAAAATACATTGACCTATTTAGGGATAATTTGACCTAAACTAGCACTTTTAAGTGACAAGTTCAAACCATTTAGGGTGTTTTATGAATTTTGACCTAAAATCTGCATTTGAGTGTAATTCAAGTAAGATTGACAATTTCAACATAAATGGTGTTAAGAATTGGATGTCTATATTTTTCCCCTATTTGAGAAGGTGTAGCAAGACACTTAGGTGAAACAATGTCTTTTAAAAGAAAAGAGTTGTCAAGAAGAAATTGGAATAGACCCATGATTCCCCCTCAAGAGGACATACTAGGATGAAAGAGAAGGATGAACTCTCAAAAAGAGAGAGAAAGTGAGAATTTAACCCATGGAATAGATCACATCCAGACGAGTGAATACTTACACACGTGACAAGTTCAAACCATTTAGGGTGTTTTATGGATTTTGACCTAAAATGTGCATTTGAGTGTAATTCAAGTAAGATTGACAATTTCAACATAAATGGTGTTAAGAATTGGATGTCTACATTTTGCCTCTATTTGAGAAGGTGTAGCAAGACATTCAGGTGAAACAATGTCTTTTAAAAGAAAAGAGTTATCAATAAGAAATTGGAATACCCATGATTCCCCCTCAAGAGGACATACTAGGATGAAAGAGAAGGATGAACTCTCAAAAAGAGAGAAAAAGTGAGAATTTAACCCATGGAATAGATCACATCCAAACTAGTGAATACTTGCACACGTGATTACCATCAATGATAAAAATATAATTAGAGGTATAATAGGCCCTAGATATATGGGGAATGGGAAAGATACAATCCATAAATATAAGGGACACACTTTAAATGTACCCAATTTGAGAGTATAAGATTCATGCTTGCAACATTGATCAATCTCGAGACAAGTTACACACTAAAATATTACCATCATGGGATTTAATGTGGAGAGATTGGAATTAGAGTAAAAGAGAGAACATTTTACTTCAAGAAGGGAAGCACCACTAGAATGAGGTCTCCAAAGAGAAGATAATAAGTACTCTAGTAGAGCAAATTTGATTATGATAAAATAGTTGTGCCCCAGTAGGTGAATCTTGATCATTGATAAAGAATAAATAATGATTTTCCCTTTGTAGAGCTGATTTGATTCTGATGTGTTTCAGATGTTGAGCCCCAGCATAGGCAATTGGTAATCAAAATAGCTCAAATATATAACCAAAAAGATAGGTTAAAGTGAGCGGGCAAAAACTTACATGCGATGGTGTAATGGTTTAGAAAACCATATAAAACCAAGCATATGAAAATGCACAAAGTGATGAGAGAAATGAAAAGAAGAATGGAGATAGTCGAGCTAACCTCAATAGAAATTGAGTGTTGCCTACATAGTTCTATGAACTCATGTTCCAACATGAACTTCAAGCCAATGTATTTCACCCAAGTTTGGGAGAGAATGGAATGAGGAATGATGAAAAATGACCAAGAATTGATTAGGCTCAAAATGTATGCAAAGAGATACACATCTAAGCATAGACAAAGAAGCCTGAAATACATGCTACCTAGAAGCCTAATTCTATATCATGAGCCTAGGTTTTACAAAGTGTTCTTGAGAATCATTCATTAGAGCTGATGTTGACGTTAAGATGTTGAGACCTGAGCAAAAATTTCTTGCTATAGCAAAAGAAATTAGGCATCATAAGTATGAATAACTTAGAATGACATAAGATTCTAATTGCACTGAGCGAGTTCAAATGTGAATATATATAACTAAGGATAATGGTGAAATAATGACTGAAACTAGAGTTACTATGATTTACATTTAAACCAAAAACAAAGAAAAAGATAAACATAAATGAACCTAACTTGAAATCAAGATATGATCTTAAGTACGAACAAAAATGTTTAAAAACAAAAGTCAAGAACATCTTAACGACATGAGACCAAGATATGAATAATCAAGATCCATGTGTACCATCAAGGCATTCTTGAATATAGAAGAGAAAAGCAAAATCAAATAGAAAAACAAGACACCAACAACAATCAAATAAACAAAATGGTCCAAGAATAACATAATAACATAGGATCAAGATATAAACAATCGAGATGCATGTGAATCACAAGATGTTCTAAAACACAAAAGAGAAAAGCAAAAATAATCAAGGAAACACAAAACCAAGAACAATAAAATAAACAAAAGAGAAAAGGAAAAAAAGGAAAATGAATAAAAGGAGAGGTGCTAAAGCACAACAAAATTCCAAGAAAACACAAATAAACACACAAACAAAACCAATTTAGTAAAATTTAAAGACAAATGTTATGCATGTGCGGTAGAGGAATTACTTTCCACCACATCATAAAAAAGAACACTGACATGACAATTTTTCCCTAATTAAAGAGGAACAATGACATAACAAATGGGGGTAGAGAAGAAAAGGAAAGGGTTAATAGAGTTGACTCTAGATGTATAAGACAAGTAGAGACTGCCTACATAGTTCAATGGATGCATGTTCCAACATGAACTTTAGGCTAAATGTATTTCTCCCAAGAAATGGGATAGAAAAAAAATGATGATCAAACCAACATGATTAATGTTATAGAAGAAATGAAAGATACGACAAACAAACAAGAAGTTGATGGGATGAGAAAGAATGATCTTGAAAAATAGCAAGTGTGTGGGAAAAGATGAAATGAAGTGGTGTTTTTGTGCTTGAAAAAAGGCAAGAGCATTCAAACTTAATAGTTGCTCACAAAATGGTGAGAGCATTCAAAATTAACAATTGCTCACAAAATGATGAGAACATGGGATGGTGTAATGGGAATGTATAAATGTACAAAAGTGTGAGACAATATTTTTGTTCTTTTGTGGATCATATTTTGATGTTTTTAGTATTTTCAAAGTATTTCTAATGTTTTTAGTATTTTTAGGATAAAATATGCACAAGGTGGGACCATCTAGTTGAGGAGATGCACATCTTGAGAGTAGAGGTTCTGATAAGATAGCTAAGCCAGCTACAATGGCCTATGCTCATAAATCAGTAAGAGTGAGGCTCTTGATAAAATAAGAAAGTGCAGCAAATACTTGAACTGAGAAGATGTGGTTGTTCACCTGTCTGAAGCTGCACAAGACTGTCTTAGCTAAACTGATTTGTAGAACTACTATTGAAAATGTTCATAATGTTCATGAGATATAATCAAGATCATAATTAGTCAAGGGATAAAAAGTGTTCAAGCTTATAACATGTCCTAGACAAAACAAATAATATGCTTCTCGAAGAGAGCAATCTATAATAGGATGAAGAATGTGTTCAGAGTACCAAGGATTCAAAACCTTTACTATCAAGAATCATGAAAAGTGGACTAGGGTAGTATAAAATGTGTTCAAGGTAAGATAAAAGGGTGAGATAAAATTATGATAGCACAAGTTGCCCCCAAGTTAGGGGTCTTATAGATAATGGTTCAAAGTTGTTTATGGATAGAACCTCTTAAGGTGTATGATGTTCATGGGCTCTAAAACTTATTCACCATTAGGTTTAGCCAATAAATATGTTCCTGATCCATAGTTCGATGTGACAATATATGGTCCTAACCAATTAGGCTAAAACTTGCCTTTCTTTTTGGGTTCAACATTCATATTCTTTTGGTTCTCTTTCAAAAATAAGTCACTAATCTCAAATTTTCAAGGGAGAATGTGTTTGTTGTAGATTCTCCACAATTTGTTCTGATAGGTTTGCAAGTTTTCTAGGGTAGCTAAATGCTTACCATCAAGAAGTTCTAGTTCTTGCAACTGTGAGGATCTATAGTCTTCATCATCTTCAATGTACTCCAGTGATATTCTTAATGATGGGATCTCAATCTCAACTGGGATGATAGCTTCAATGCTAAAAATAAGGGAATACAGAGTAGATCTAATTGGGGTGTGATGATTGGTTCTATAAGCCCAGAGGGCAGGAAAAATTTGTAAGTGCTAATTATGACCAACATCATTGATAATCTTTTTTAAGATGGCTAGAATAGTTTTCTTTGAAACCTCAACTTGTCCATTGCCTTGAAGGTTATATGGAGTGGATTTATTGCGCTTGATTTTGAATTTTTCATAAAGAGATTTCATATTTTGGTTTATAAAGGATCTGTTATTATCAAATATAATACAGGTTGGGATGCCATATCGATAGATGATATGGTAATGAATGAATTTGGCTATTTATTTATCGATAACATAAGTGAGAGGAATGGCCTCAATCCAATTGATAAAGTACTTAGTTGTAGTCAAAATGTGCTTATGGCCATCTGAAGATGTTGGGTTAATTTTTCCAATGAGATCAAGACCCCATGTTGAGAACAACCATGGTGTTGTAATCAGCTATAATGGTAAGGAAGGTACATGTATCAAGTTACCAAGCTATTGATAAGGAACACACTTCTTTACATAATTACAAGCATCTATTTCCATTTTGGGCCAATGATAGATTATTATGAGAAGTTTCTTTTCTAGGACTACACCATTGGTATGGGCCCCACACATTCCTTCATGAACCTCCTTTAGTGCTAGCTTGGATTCTCCCATAGATAAATAATAAAGAAGCATTCCATCATAGCCTTTTCGATATAGTGTGTTTTCAAGGAGGATATCATGTGTTAAGCAATGAAGGAAAAGTTTTCATTGGTTATTAAAAAGGTTGGCAAGAAATACATGACTATGGAAATAGTTATAAAAATCTTGGGACCATGGTAGCTCAGGTGAGGGATTAGGATCAGCAATGGTGCATATCCTCTCTGAATCTAATAGAATATGTGCCAATTGAAGAAGATTTTCAATCAGGAATTGATACTCTTTAGTGTTGTCATGCATTTGAATCACGAAACCAATTATTGCCATGGTATTGGTAGATCTATTATTGACTCATGGAGCTTGCTCAAAATACAGAGATTTAAAATGTGTTTTGAGGTCAACGACAATTTGCTTGTAAAGAATAAGCTTATCATAATTTATTTGATACTAATTATTTATCTAATTTATGATTAACTATGAATCTCCATAGACCTTTAAGCTTTGAATGTCCTATTATATGGCAAGATAGAGCTATGTAATCAATGCCTCATATTCGACCATATTGTTTGTACACTAAAATTATATATGAAAGGCTTTAGGGATCAAATCTCCCTATGGCGTGATCAACAATATGCCAACTCTAGACCTTTGGGATGTGAAGGATCCATCAAAATAGAGCATTACTATTTAGGTTCTTGTGATGCTTGTTTTATCATCATGATAGAATCATCTGAAAGGTCAAAGTTGAGAGGTTAAGTGGTCGTAATAGGAGGTTCTGTAAGTTGGTCTACAATAACATATCCTTTGATTTCATTCTAATTTTGGTATTCAATATCACAGTCACTAAGGAGCATAATCCATTTAGCCATGCATCCTTGAAAAGCTGCTTTAGATAAGAACTTGAGAGGATCGACCTTGGTGATAATAATAAGTTTTGTGATTTAGCATATAATGTCATAATTTCTGAGTGGTGAACACCATAACTAAACATGCCTTATCAATAGGCATATAATTATGTTCTTAGTATACAAGTGTGTGGCTTAAATAGTAAACCATGTGTTCCTTACCATGATCATCATGTTGAGCCAAAAGTGCCCCCAGAGCATGTTTCATGGCTGATATATAAAGAAGCAATGGCTTTCTTTGTGTTGGAGGTCATAAGACTGATGGATTGGCCAAGTATGTTTTAAGCTTTGCAAATGCTATCTGACAATCTCATCCCATTGAAATGTTACCCCTTTATCTAAGAGGTGGGTAAATGGGTGGCACTTATATGCTAATTGAGAAATGAACTTGTGTATAGACTAGACCTTTCCTTGTAGACCTCATAACTTTTTAAGATTATTTGGTGGAGGCATTTCCATAATAGCATTAACCTTTGTAGGGTCAACTTTGATCCCTCATTGTGATACAATGAACCCTAGCAATTTTCTTGATGTGGCTCCAAAGATACATTTCTTAGGATCTAAGCAGACTTTATATACACAAAGCCTCTCAAATATTCTTTGTAGAATGTCAAGATGTCCATCTCTTGTTCATGATTTTACTAGTATATCGTCAAAATAGTTCTCGACAATGTCATGCATCATGTCATGGAAGATAATAGCCATTGCATGCTGATATATAGCTCCAACATTCTTTAAACCAAATGGCATGACTTGGTAACAAAATGTCCCCCATGGAGTGGTGAATGCGGTCTTATGTTGATATTTAGGGGCTATATTGATTTGATTATAACTAGAAAATCCATCCATTAAGGATAACATCTTATACCCATCAGTTGGG